>ML108641.1:563-75715 GCA_003697995.1 Taxidea taxus jeffersonii
TCTAGCAGTTTTGGAGTGGAGTCTTTTGGGTTTTCCACATATAGTCTGCAAAGACTGATAGACTGACTTCTTCTTTGCCAATTTGGATGCCTTTAATTTCTTTTTGTTGTCTGATTCCTGAGGCTAGGACTTCTAGTACTATGTTGAATAGCAGTGGTGATAATGGACATCCCTGCTGTGTTCCTGACCTTAGTGGAAAAGCTTCTAGTTTTTCTCCATTGAGAATATTTGCGGTGAGTTTTTCATAGATGGCTTTGGTAATATTGAGGTATATGCCCTCTATCCCTACACGCTGAAGAGTTTTGATCAGGAAGGGATGCTGTACTTTCTCAAATGCTTTTTCAGCATCTATTGAGAGTATCATATGGTTCTTGTTATTTCTTTTATTAATGTATTGTATCACATTGATTGATTTACGGATGTTGAACCAACCTTGCAGCCCTTGAATAAATCCCACTTGATCATAGTGAATAACCCCTTTAATGTACTATTGGATCCTATTGGCTAGTATTTTGGTGAGAATTTTCGCATATGTGTTCATCAAGGATATTGTCTGTAATTCTTTTTGGATGGGATCCTTGTCTGGTTTTGGGATCAAGTGATGCTGACCTCATAAAATGAGTTTGGAAGTTTTCCCTCCATTTCTATTTTTTGGAACAGTTTCAAGAGAATAGGAATGAATTCTTCTTTAAATGTTTGGTAGAATTCCCCTGGGAAGCCGTCTGGCCCTGGGTTTTTGTTTGTTTGAAGATTTTTGATGACTATTTCAATCTCCTTACTGGTTATGGGTCTGTTCAGGTTTTCTATTTCTTTCTGGTTCAGTTGTGGTAGTTTATATGTCTCTAGGAAAGCATCCGTTTCTTCCAGATTGTCAAATTTGTTGGCATAGAGTTGCTCATAATATGTTCTTATAATTGTTGTTTTTCTTTGGTGTTGGTTGTGACCTCTCCTCTTTCATTCATGATTTTATTTATTTGGGTCCTTTCTCTTTTCTTTTGGATAAGTCTGGCCAGGGGTTTATCAATCTTATTAATTCTTTCAAAGAACCAGCTCCTAGTTTCATTGATTTGTTCTATTGTTGTTTTTTTTTTTTTTTTTGGTTTCTATTTCATTGGTTTTTGCTCTGATCCTTATTATTTCTCTTCTCCTGGTGGGTTTAGGCTTTCTTCATTGTTCTTTCTCCAGCTCCTTTAGGTGTTGGTTAGGTTGTGTATTTGAGACCTTTCTTGTTTCTTGAGAAAGGCTTGTATTGCTATATATTTTCCTCTCAGGACTGCTTTTGCTGTGTCCCACAGATTTTGAACAGTTGTGTTTTCATTATCATTTGTTTCCATGAATTTTTTCAATTTTTTTTTAATTTTCTGCTTGACGCATTCATTCTTTAGTAGGATGCTCCTTATCCTCCCTGTATTTGGGTTCTTTCCAAATTTCCTCTTGTGATTGAGTTCTAGCTTCAGAACACTGTGGTCTGAAGATATGCAGGGAATGATCCCAATCTTTTGGTACCGGTTGAGACCTGGTTTATGACCCAGAATGTGATCTATTCTGGAGAATGTTCCTTGTGCACTAGAGAAGAATGTGTATTCTGTTGCTTTGGGATGGAATGTTCTGAATATATCTGTGATGTCCATCTGGCCCAGTGTGTCATTTAAGGCCTTTATTTCCTTGTTGATCTTTTGCTTGGATGATCTGTCCATTTCAGTGAAGGGCGTGTTAAAGTCCCCTACCATTATTGTGTTCTTGTCAATGTGTTTCTTTGATTTTGTTATTAATTGGTTTATATAGTTGGCTGCTCCCATGTTAGGGGCATAGATATTTAAAATTGTTAGATCTTCTTGTTGGACAGACCCTTGATATAGTGTCCTTCCTCATCTCTTATTATAGTCTTTGGCTTAAAATCTAATTGATATGATATAAGGATTGCCACCCTACCTTTCTTCTGATGTCCATTAGCATGGTAAATTGTTTCAATTTATCCTCACTTTCGATCTGGAGGTGTCTTTGAGTCTAAAATGAGTTTCTTGTCGACAGCATATTGATGAATTTTGTGTTTTTTTATCCATTCTGATACCCTGTGTCTTTTGATTGGGGCATTTAACCCATTTACCTTCAGGGTAACTATTGAGAGATATGAATTTAGTGCCTTTGTGTTGCCTGTTAGGTGACTGTTACTATATTGTCTCTGTTCCTTTCTGACCTACTACTTTTAGGGTCTCTCTTTGCTTAGAGGACCCCTTTCAATATTTCCTGTAGAGCTTGTTTGGTGTTTACAAATTCTTTTAGTTTTTGTTTGTCCTGGAAGCTTTTTATCTCTCCTTCTATTTTCAATGATAACCTAGCTGGATATAGTATTCTTGGCTGCATGTTTTTCTTGTTTAGTGCTCTGAATATATCATGCCCATTCTTTCTGGCCTGCCAGGTCTCTGTGGATAAGTCTGCTACCAATCTAATATTTTTACCATTGTATGTTACAGACTTCTTGTCCTGTGCTGCTTTCAGGATTTTCTCTTTGTCACTAAGGCTTGTAAGTTTTACTATTAGATGACAGGGTGTGGACATATTCTTACTGATTTTGAGGGGAATTCACTGCACCTCCTGGATTTTGATGCTTGTTCCCTTTGCCATATTAGGGAAATTATCTATAATAATGCTCTCCAATATACCCTCTTTCCCCCTATCTCTTTCTTTCTGGAATCCCAATTATTCTAATATTGTTTTGTCTTATAGTATCAGTTATCTCTTGAATTCTTCCCTCATGGTCCAGTGGTTGTTTGTCTCTCTTTTGCTCAGCTTCTTTATTCTCTGTCATTTGGTCTTCTATATCACTAATTCTGTCTTCTGCCTCATTTATCCTAGCAGTAAGAGCCTCCATTTTTTTATTGCCCCTCATTAATAGCTTTTTAAATTTCAGCTTGGTTAGATTTTAGTTCTTTTATTTCTCCAGACAGGGTTTCTCTAGTATCTTCCATGCCTTTTTCAAGCCCAGCTAGCACTTGAGAATCATCATTCTGAAATCTAGATCTGACATATTACCAATGTCTGTATTGATTAGGTCCCTAGCCTTCAGTACTGCCTCTTATTCTTTTTTTTTTTGTGGTGAGTTTTCCCGCCTTGTCATTTTATCCATATAAGAATATATGAATGGGAGAATAAAATACTAAAAGGGTGGCAAAGACCCCAGATAAGTATGTGTTAACAAAGTCAGAAGAGACACTAAATCGTGGGGAGAAGAAAGGGGATAGAAAGAAGTAAAAAAAAATATATATATATATATATACATATATATATATACACACATATATGTATTAGACTGGTGAGTAGAACAGAGACACCCACTTGATTTGGGGAGTATTTTGATCTCTTAGAGGAAACTACTTAAATATGTGTATGTGTGTATATACATATATGTATATGTATATACACATATATATAGAAAAACCTATATATATGTATGTGTGTATATACACACATACATATATACACATATACACACACACACAAATAAGGGCATCCATCCATGTTCCATCCCTTCATTGGGTTTAATGAAGGGATGAAACATGATTGTAAAGATCAAAAATTAAAAAAAAAATTCTAAAAAAGGAATTGATAAGATAAATTGGTTGGGAAAAGAAAGAAAAAAAAATGGAGAGAATTTGCTCAGGCTGGAGACTAGAACTAGAACCTGTGCTAGATTAGGGTATATTTTGATCTATTAGAAAAAGTTGTATCCCAAAATTTTTTAGAAGAAAAAGTCCTATATGTATACAAAACATAAAGTTAGATACAATGAAGGGTAAAATATGACTATAATAATGAATGTTCAAAAAGTTTTTTTTAAAGAAAGGTATTGTTAAGATAAACTAGTCAAAAAACGTTAAAAGAGAAAAGAGTAAAAGTTAAAAAAATTAGAATAAGAAATAAAATTAAAAATTTTAGTTAACTTTGCAAGACTAAAGAATCATGGAGAGAAAGCCATGAATTCCATACTTTGCTTTCCCCTCCTCTGGAATTCCGCTGTTCTCCTTGATCAGTGAGCTTGGCCTTGGCTGGATGTTCTTGCCGATCTTCTGGGGGAGGGGCCTGTTGTAGTGATTCTCAAATGTCTTTTCCTGAGGCAGAATTGCTCCACCCTTGCCAGGGGCTGGGCTAAGTAATCTGCTCAGGTTTGCTCTTGGGAGCTTTTGTTCCCTGAGTGCTTTCCATAGAGCTCCGGAGGACAGGAATGAAAATGGCAGCCTCCCAATCTCTGGCCCAGAGGAGCCAAGAGCTTGGGGCCCACTCCTTAGTGCGCACTCAGAAAAGCACTCAGTCACTCCTGTCTCCCTAGTTTCTGGCTGCACTCTAACCTCACCCAGCCTGTGACCAAGCACACAGCACACAGCCCCATTTGGAGTCTCCAAACCCAGCAGATTTCTGCCTCCAGAGAAGGAAGGTGAGTCTCCCCGGATCTGCCACTGTGGGGTCCCTGCTCAAAGGGCAGTGGTCTGATTGTACCATGGGTCACAGTTTAAGGTAATCCTGAGCTGAGAGCTCACTCCTTGGCTCTGTCTCTGTAGCCGGCTTCCCAGCTCTAATATCTGTGAGCTCTGCTACACTCAGACACGCCTCATCCTTCTGTGACCCCATGGGAGCTGAGACCACGCTGTCCCATGAGGGCTCCACCTCTGCTTAGCCTCTGGAGCCATGTCCCTCAGTGGGGCAGACTTTCGAAAGTTCTGATTGTGTACTCCATTGCTGTGCTGCTTCCAGGAGCCAGCCCCTCCCACCATGGTCTATCTTCCTGTTGCTTTGGATTCACTTCTCTGCATGTCCTACCTTTCAGAAAGTGGTCAGTTTTCTGTTTCTAGAATTAGTGCTCTTCTCTTCGCTCTCCTGTTGGATTTGTAGGTGTTCAAAATGTTTTGGTAACTATCTAACTGAACTCCTGCAACCTGATGGGATCTCAGCCTGCTAGTCCTCTGGCATCTTGACTCCTTCCCCCATTTTTATTTATTTTTATTATGTTCAATTATCCAACATATAGGACTTCATTAGTTTTTGATACAATGCTCAATGATTCATTAGTTACCTATAACAAGCAGTCCTCAACACCACATGTGACTTTTAAAATTAGGAAAAGAAATTTAAACTTCCTACTTTTAGGAATCATAAGTGGATTTAGTCATCCTAGTATTTCTTACCATTTATTTTTCATTTCTGAAGTGCGTTTTTCATTTATTAACTCTTTCCTACTTACTCTCCCTCATTCCTGAGATTTTCACTTTAAAATAGTAATTACTTTTATCTGCTTTCTAAGTGTGAGCCTAAGTCAAATTTTAATTGTATGTAAGGTGTTACTTTGCTCTTTCCTCTGTGATAACTTCACACAGTGTTTGAATTCTTGTGTTGAGTTGGTATATGATTAGTTGTCTGAAAGCCTTAAGAATGAGAGATAAATTGGGACAATTTTTGTACCTCAACAAAGTAATGGAATAAAGATGTTCATAATAGTTACTTATTTTTTATATTCTTGGAATTTTAGCGGTAAGACCTTTTTACATTCTCACTATAACAGTTTCTCTTCTCTTTGTATCTCTGTTCCTCTCTCTCTTCTGATGTCACTGTTACAGGTTGTTACAATTTTCTTGATTGTTTCAAAGGACAAACTTCTGAAATTTTTGGCTTTGTGAATTTACTGTTTACTTGCTACATCATCGATTCCTTACTGAATTCTTTCCCTTCTTCTCCATCCTGGTCATTTAATTTGTTCTTCTCTAGCTTAATAAGATGAATATTTAGATCATTAATCTTAGGCCTTTCCTATTTTCTACTGTAAGAATGTAAAGCTATGTTTTTCTCTCGAAGCATAATAAATGCCTTCTGCAAATATCGGTATGTAATATGTTCATCATAATTTATTTAAAATCACTTGTAATTTTCTAAATTGACCCATGAATTCTTCTTTTTTGACCTATGTGTTGTTAAAAAGCAAGTTGTTGTTATTTTTAAATACTTAGGACTCTCTCAGGTATCTAATTTTACTGATTCTAATTTGCTTCTGTTTGTGTCAGAGGACATAGTCTGAAAGAGTGCTCTCCTTTGAAATTGAAGGATGTTTGTTTTCTGGCCCAGCTCAGTGTCTACACTGATAAACATTTCATGTGTTCCAGAGAAGAACTGGATGTAGTTTTCTAGGGATACCATTTGGGATACAGTAATCAATAGTGATATTCAGGTCTTCTGTATCTCTATTGCCATTTTGCCTAGTTGGTCTCTCAATCACTGAGTGGTGTTAAAGATCATAATAATGATTATGGATTTGCCTGCTAGTTTTGCTAAATCATACTTCAGCTATTTTGTGGTTCCATTATTTCCATTATTTGGGGAATACATAGTTATCATTGATGAGGGTTCTAATATATTGAGACTGTAATTATTATGAATTGTCACTTCTGTCCTCTGGCAATATTCCTTGTCTCACTATCTATTTATTCTTGTATTTAGACAATTATTCTAGTCACTCTAGCTTTATTACAATTCAAGATGCATAGTACATAATTTTGCTTCCTTTTAGTTTCAGTCTTTGTGCTTTTCGATTTAACATGTATCTTTAGTAAAAGCATGTACTTGAGTTTAGATTTTTCACCTAGCCTAAAAATCTGTCTTCTGAGAGTTCAGTCTACTTACTTGTACCACAGTGATTTAAGTGTTTGAGTTTTTTCATTTTATGATTTTTATTATAAAAAATAATATAGCAGGTTAATAATAAAATAGCTAATAATAAAATTTTAATAATAAAAATAGCAGGTTTTTCAAAAATATTTATTTCCTTGAAAGAGAGCTGGGGAGGGACAGAGGCAGAGGAGGAGGGAGAGAGAGAATCACAAACAGGCTCCACGACCCATGCACAGCCCAATACGGGGCTCAGTCTCACAACTCTTGAGACCAGGACCTGAGTCAATATCAAGAATTGGAAACTTAACAGACTGAGCCACCCAGGGGCCCCTAGAGCAGTTTTAATTTCACCAAAAAGGGAGCTGGAAGTACAGAGAGTACCTATATACCCTTCATCCCTCCATGTATGTCATTTTCCACTATTAGTATCTTGCATCAGTGAGATACAACTGTTAAAAGGATGGGCCAATACTGTTACATTATTATTAAAGTTCTTAATTTACCTTCTTCCTATTGTCAATTCTATTGCTTTTGACAAATGCATACCTACATGTATCCACTGTTACAGTAACATACATGTACTTTGCCCTAAAAAAAACATTTTCTGCCTATTTTTTCCCTCCGTCCCTCCCTCAACCCCCTAGACACTGTTGAGCTTTTTTACTACCTCCATTGATTTATCTTTTCCAGAGTGTCATATAGTACATAAACTTCTCGGATTGGCTTTTTTTACTTAGCAATATGTATTTAAGTTTGTCCCATGTCATATCATGGTTTGTTAGCTCATTTCTGTTCAACCTTGAACAATATACCATCACCTGGATGTGTCAGTTTATTTACCAGCTGAAGGACATCTTGGTTGCTCCCGAGTTTAGGCAATTATCAGTGAAGCCGCTATAAACATTCCTATGCAAGATTTTGTGTGGATATTTGTGTTCCGAATTTGTTCTGGATGAAAGTTTTAAACTTATTTAGGTAAATGCCATGAAATGCATGTGTTGAACTGTATGCTAAGTTTTGTAAGAAACTGTCACACTGTCTTTCAAAGCTGCTGTATAATTTTGCATTCAATCAACAATCGATCTGAGTTCTTACTGATCTCTATTCTCACCAGCATTTGGTGCTGTCAGTGTCTTGGATGTTTGGTGCTCTAAAAAGCCATGCAGTGGTATCTCATTGTTTTGTTCCTTTGTTTGGAGAAAGCATGCATCTGCACATGTTGTGCTGGGTAGGGGCGGAGGGAGAGAGAGAATCTTAAGCAGGCTCCCTGTGGAGTGCAGAGTCTGACATGGGGCTTGATCTCACAACCCTGAGACCATTTAGGGTTAAGATGAATGTTCACAAAGGGAGTTTTGTCATTACATGTCCAGGTGGGTGTAATGTCATGCATTAGTATAGGAAACATGCCTATACATGCATTGTATGTTATGTTCGTGAGGTTTGTATTGCTCCTTGAGTGGAGACTTTAACATGATAATGAAGCAGAGGTAGGATGAAGAGAAGCAGGCTGTGGGCATGTTCCAAGAGACCACATAAACTAGATGGGGCACTGGCTGTGATGAGCACTGGGTGTCATATGTAAATGATGCATAACTAAATTTTACACCTGAAACTAATATTACACTGTATGTTCACAAACTGGAATTTAAATGAAAGGTTGACATTAAAAAAATAAGCAAAATAAAAAATAAATAATAAACTAGATGGGGTTTGGGACTCCTTATCTCAGGGAGGAAATGCAGGGCCTTGCTTACTTCTAAACCAGCACTGGGGCTTTTCTACTCATTTAGTGTCTCTAATATGGCTAAGCTCTTTCCTTGTCTGATAGACTGTTCATTTTTTGCAGTCCTTTTTTCCCCTTAAGGTCCTTAACTACCAAGGTTTTTGCTTTTTTTTTTTTTTTTTTTTTTTAAATTCTGACACTTCCTAGGAGTTCCTCAACACACGTGCTTGGGCAAGTAGAGTATAGATCATAGAAAATAGCTGGGAGCCTAAAATGACTTTGTGTCACAGAGGCTATGTCTCCTTTTTCTTTTTCTGGGGACCCTGAACTCTTCCTACTTATAGTTTTTGAACTGACTCTTTATCTTCAAAGCACTAAGCAAAATCTATCCCATTTTCTTGAAAATTCCTGTGATGCTCCTTTTGGCTAGAGTGTCCTGCTGCAAATTCTTCCTCTGCTACACCTTTTGATTTCTTAGTGGAGGATTTATGTTCTCTTTGTCCACATTTCACACCATTGTTAAATGTGCGCAAGTGAGCTGGTTCTTGAGAAATAGCAACTTTATGACATTATCTAGAATTGTTCTTCAGTTTATCAAGGATTGTTGACACCAATATCTATGAAGAAAGTAGTTCTATATGTTAATGAAAGAGTCGCCCTCTCTACTCCTCACCCCCCCCTTATTTTTAACAGTTGAAACATCTTGTGCCACAAACTCTGGACAGTACATCAGAAAAACTGATATCAATACTGTCCTTCCACACAGGCATTTTGTTTCTAGAAATAAGGACAGAAATAGTTGATTTGTACCTTTGTTTATCTCAAGAAGTATTTTGCTACAGAAACCAAAGTTTTCTTTAATTTCACCATCATGTATGAATATTTTTATTGAGATGTAATTGACATAACAGTATATTAGTTTCTGCTATACAACATATGATTCAGGATTTATATATGCTGTGAAGTGTTTACCACAATAAGTAGTTACTATCAGTCTTCATATAATGATACCCAAAATTTGTTTATCATTATAGCATTTAAGATTTACCATTAGTAACTTTCAAATATGCAATGAAATACAATATTGTTGACACTAATCACCATCCTATAAAATTACATCCCCAGGACCTACTTATTTCATAACTATTTCACTTAACCTTCCTCCCTCCTCTCCTCTGGCAACCACACTTCTGGCTCCCTGTATCCATGAATTTTGTTTGATTTTGTTCATTTGTCTGGTTTTTTAGGTTCCACATAAAAGTAATATTATATGGATTTCTCTTTCTCTTTCTGATCTATTTCACATGGCATAATATCCTCAAGCTTCATCCATGTTGTTGCAAATAGTAAGATTTCATCTTTTTATGGCTGAGTAGTATTCCTAAATACTTCCATATCCATCCATAGATCTATAGTATGTATATGTGTATTCCTAATACACATATACTAATATCCTAATATTTCTTATATATATTCCTATATATATAAGACACAGAAAAAAACCACAATATTCCATTATATACAATGTATATCTATATACATATTATAGATGTATGTATGTGTGTGTATATACATATACACACATGTGTACACACACACACCCCTTTACATCATCCCTATGCATTCACCCATTGATGGATACTTAGGTTGTTTCATATCTTAGCTATTATAAATATGCTGCAATAAACATAGGGGTGCATATATCTTTTTGAAATTAGTATCTTTATTTACTTCAGATAAATACCCAGAAGTGGAATCGCGGGATCATATGGTAGTTCTATTTTTAATTTTTAGAGGAACCTTTGTAATGTTTTCCATATCAGTTGTACCAATTTATATTTCTAGTAACATTGCACAAAAGTTTCCTTCTCTTTATGCCGACGTTTGTTATTTCTTGCTTGCGGGGGTTGGGGGGGAGTGCAGAGGATGAGAAGGAAGAAAGAGAATCTAAAGTGGGATCCATGCCCCACACTGAGCCTGAAATAGTGCTTGATCTCACAAGCCTGAGATTATGACCTGAGCTGAAATCAAGAGTCAGATGCTTAAGTGACTGAGCCCCCGCAGATGCCCCCTTATTTCTTGTCTTTTTGATAGTAACCATTCTGATGGGTATGGCATAATATTGTCATTGTGGTGTTGATTTGCAATTCCATGATGATTAGAGATTTTGGCATGTTTTCATGTTGGCCATTTGTACCTCTTCTTTGGGAAAACGTCTATCCACCTCCTCTGCCTATTTTTTATCAGATTTTTTCTATTGAATTGTATGAGTTTTTTAATATATATATGTTGGATATTAGCCCCTTAGTAAGATACATGAATTGAATGGGAGAAATTACTGCAGTCGGTTGCCTTTTGATTTTTTTGATGGTTTCCTTTGCTGTGTAGAAGCTTTTTAGTTTGATATAGTCCCACTTGTTTATTTTTGCTTTTATTCTTTAGCTTTTGGAGTCACATTAAAAAAAAATCATCACTGGAACACCTGGGTGGCTCAGTTGGTTAAGCGGCTGCCTTCGGCTCAGGTCATGATCCCAGCGTCCTGGGATGGAGTCCCACATCAGGCTCCTTGCTCAGCAGGGAGCCTGCTTCTGCCTCTGCCTGCCACTCTGTCTGCCTGTGCTCGCTCCTGCCCTCTCTCTCTGACAAATAAATAAATAAAATCTTTTGAAAAAAAATCATCACTAAGATCAGTGTCCTGGAATTCGCCACCTAGGATTTTTTTTTTTTTAAATGAGTGTTTCATGCGTTCAAGTCTTAGATTCAAGTCCTCAACTGAGTTTGAGTTGATTTTTGTGTATGGTATAAGAGAGTAGTCTGATTTGTTTGTGTGAGTGTGTGTGTGTGTGTGTGTGTGTGTGTGTTTTGCATATTGCTGTCTAGTTTTCCAAATGTCACGTATTGAAGAGACTATTCCTTCTCCATTTTATATTCTGGTTTTCTTTAACATAAGTTTTCATACATGGATAACTGTATTTCTCTTTATTCTGTTCCATTGATCTATGTGTTGGTTTTCTTGCTAACAACATACTGTTTTGATTACTATAGGTTGGTTATATAGTTTGAAATCAGGGAGCATGATGCCTCCAGCTTTGTTCCTTCTTAAGATTAATTTTTTTTTCCTTTTAAAGATTTTATTTATTTATTTGACAGACAGAGATCACAAGTAGGCAGAGGCAGGCAGAGAGAGAGGGGGAAGCAGGCTCCCTGTTGAGCAGAGAGCCTGATGTGAGGCTCGATCCCAGGACCCTGGGATCAGACCCGAGCCAAAGGCAGAGGCTTTAACCCACTGAGCCACTCAGGTGCCCCCTTCTTAAGATTAATTTGGCTATGGAGGACCTTTGTTGTTCTAGGCCAATTTTAACATTATTTGTTCTATTTTGGTTTAAAAATGCTGCTTGGTACTTGAGAGGGATTTCATCTAATCTCTAGATGATTTAAGATAATATAGACATTTTAAAAATCTGAATTATTTCAATCTATGAGCACAGAGTGTCTTTTTATTTCTAATTTCTTTATCAACTGTATACACATTTTAGGAGACAGATCTTTCACTTCCTTGGTTAAATTTATTCCTAGATATTTTATCCCTTTGATGCAATTGTGAATGGAATTATTTTCTTAATTCCTTTGGTAGTTTGTAAATAATGGAGAGAAACAGAACAGATTTTTGTGTATTGATTTTGTGCTCTGCAATTTTACTGAATTTGTTTATAAGTTCTCACTTTTTTGGTAAAATCTTTAGGGTTTTCTAAATATCAAATTATAGGTTCTGCAAATAGTGACAGTTTTATTTATCCTTTTCTGATTTGGATACTTGTTATTTCTTGTGCCTAACTGCTGTGGCTAAGACTTTGAATACTATGTTGAATAAAATTATCAGAAGAACCTAAAATACTAGATACTCCAGGCTTGAAAATACACACACACACACACACACACACACACTTTCACACAATCATTCACACAATCATACCTTAATTTTTGAAATAACCAATTGCATGCCAGTGCCAGTCATATTTAGGTAATTGTGTGGTTTGACATTTCTCTAAGAACTCCAAGTATATTTAGATAAAGAAAAATAATCTGAAGCACCATAATATTAGATCTGAAAAGTCAGAAGCTATACATTCTTTCTTTGCCAAGTTGTGCATTAATTTCCAAACAGTAAAATTTATCAAAAAGAAAAATTGATCATATGTATCTTTTCCCTTTTTTTGAAGATACATTAAATTGAAAACAAATGAATTAAAAGGGTATAATTTCATAACAAAAAAAGAAGGAAAAATGAGGTGCCAGTAGTAGCCAAAACATTTCAACACAGTTTTAAGTCCCAGAGAACAGATCAGTAAGGATTAACCAATAACTGGAAGAAGAACAAGAGTTAGCCTGGGTTCTGACACAGTAATATTGAGACAAAAGTAAGACATTGTCCCACAGATAACCTTGGAGATCAGTATTTTGAGAAGTTGGTAATAACTTGGGACAGATGTGAGACATGAAAGGAAACCTAAATATGAGTGAAACAATGTTTCAAACAATAGACTTCTCCCCTCCAGTACTGACAAAATGTCTTCCACATAGAAAACTGTATTCTGCTACCCAGGTAAACAGAGAGATGAATGGCTCTGGGGTAGAAAGTTCTTCACATACCAGCACTTAGACAGCTGCACTTTAAAAGCCTGCCCTATCCTCCAATCACATAGGGAAACACTGAATCTTCATTATTCCACCCCAACACAGTACATCGTGCTCCTGGATTGTGCTCACATGGTCTCCTTGTTAAATATGAACAGACAGGGCACCTGAGTGGCTCAGTTGGTTGAGCAACTGCCTTCTGCTCAGGTCATGATCCTGAGTCCCACATCGGGCTCCCTGCTCTGCAGGGAGTCTGCTTCTCCCACTGATCTCTCTCCTCTCATGCTCATTCTCTCTCTCTCTCTCTCTCAAATAAATAAATAAAATCTTTTTAAAAATATGAACAGATAGTCAAGACCAACAAAGACTCAAGGAAAGCCTGAAACCTGGCAGAGGGAGAGCGGGAGAACAAGATGGATAAGCAAAGTCTTTCTTGAATGAATGTATCTTCAGAAAAAGCATGTAATGGAGTACGATGCTGTTCACCATAAGTGAGAGACAGAAGGGTATTGGAAAGGGAGAAGAAATGAAAGTATCTTTGCTAAATAGCAATTAGTAAAAAGGGCAATGGATGATAATCCAAGAAAAGAGAAATGGATGACACAGAGTATGAAAGAGGAAGGTGACACAGAGAATATCCACTGGGGCTGTCCGACATCAATCTGACAGGGCTTCTCACAAGGGCAAAGTGAAAAAAATGTGTCTTCATATTGAAGAAGCAACCCAAACCCATGAAAACAGAAATCCCAGTACTGTGATGGAGAGTTGTGGAACTGCAGAAAAACTAAGAAATTTAGAAGTTGTTTTTTTCCCTTTTTTTATTTGTCTGGATGAAGGAGAGTAAAGAGGCAGAAGAGGCTGAGGAAATAGTTACCTGTGAAGCAGAGGTCATTTAATTAGCATTAGTATTCTCATCAGCAACATTGCATAACAGATGACAAAGGAGTGACTTTGTTTTTTGTTCTGTTTTGTTTTTAATTTTGAGAGATGATTTTAAACCAGCTGTTCACTACTCAGTATTTTCAATTAACTTTGAGTTAGAATAGAAAACAATTTCAGGGGGTGCCTGGGTGGCCCAGTGGGTTAAAGCCTCTGCCTTCAGCTCAGGTCATGATCTCAGGGTCCTGGGATCAAACCCCTCATCAGGCTCTCTGCTCAGCAGAGAGCCTGTTTCCCTCCCCCCCCACCCCCCACCTGCCTCTCTGCCTACTTGTGATCTGTCTGTCAAGTAAATAAATAAAATCTTAAAAAAAAAATATCAGACATCAGAAAACTGCTTTCCACATATCTGGTCCTAGAACGGTACTTAGATGTTTTAGCACTAGAAGGAAATAAACCATACATAAAAGGTGAAAAAGGAAATGACATCAGAGTTCCAGTCCCCTGCAGTAGCAGATCTAGAAATGGCAGTCAGTCCAGACTACAGAGGCAAGGCTGCAGTTTCCAGGAGAAAGGGAGGTGTTTGGTGATTAAAAAGGAATATGCAAGGGGCGCCTGGGTGGCTCAGTGGGTTAAAGCCACTGCCTTCAGCTCGGGTCATGATCCCGGGGTCGTGGGATCGAGCCCCACATGGGGCTCTCTGCTCAGCCGACAGCCTGCTTCTTCCTCTCTCTCTGCCTGCCTCTCTGCCTACTTGTAATCTCTGTCTATCAAATAAATAAATAAAATCTTTAAAAAAAATATGCAAGAGATTCATCTTTTTTTTTTTTTGAGTTTTTAGAACAATTTAAGACAGGCAGTGTAGGTTGGGATTCTGGGGAGAATCACAGGGAGAAAGAGCTCTACAAGAAATAAAAGTTACAGAGCACTTTATGAATTGGGGGCAAAGATCAAAACATTTTTTTAAGATTTTATTAATTTATTTGTTAGAGAGCGAGCACAGGCAGACAGAGTGGCAGGCAGAGGCAGAAGCAGGCTCCCTGCCAAGCAAGGAGCCCGATGTGGAACTCGATCCCAGGACGCTGGGATCATGACCTGAGCCAAAGGCAGCCGCTTAACCAACTGAGCCACCCAGGCGTCCCTAAAAACATAATTTTATCAGAATAAAACATCATGTCCTGTTTAAAAGGGGTAACAATTAAATTTGGAAAAATGAGAGAGTTAAGGATAGTTGAGAGATAAACTTTTACCATAGTAGAGAAAAATCAGTGAACCAAAATTAGTAATATAAGAACTCAGTTTTTAGACAAAGATTTAAAGGGGAATGGATCGGGGAATTTTTTATTATTAAAAGTCCTGCTTTTTTTTTTAGCATTTGTAATATTATTTTGATAATTCTTCAAGCCAATTTTTTTTGCTACACCAACCACTAACGTAATTTACATTTTTTCATTTCAAAAATTTGTTGACACTCCTACTCAGAGTGTCAAAGGCAGTGACAAATATCATATGTAATTGAAATATCAATATAACACGGAATGGTTCCTTATTCTTTTCAAAACCTATACAGTTTTGTTCCTATATTCTTTTCAAAACCCGTATAGTTTTGTTTTGCCATATTTCCAGTCTCTTTTTCTTGCCTGGTTCTCTAGAATATACATGCCAGGTGTTGTAAAGTTTTGATTTTTTTTTAAAGAAAACTCATTATAGAACATTTAATATCTTTCTATCTTTAAGCTGGAAGGCAGTCTTCAAGGTACAAAGCCATAGCATTTCCTTCTGGAACACTGAAAATTTTCTTAGACAATGAAGGCAATTGCTTACTGAAACAATTTTCAGAATATAATCCAACAAAAACAGTATTTCATTTGCATGAGCCTCACACACTTTCTAGCATCATCCTAGAGTGTATTAATCCAACTCAGGCATCTGCTGATATTCCAGCAGCAAATTTAAAAATAAAACACTAAAATCAGAGGCTGACATCAGTCTGAATTAGCTTTGAAGTCCACTGATAACTTATGTATCTTCCAAACGCTCTTATTTTGTCCATTTCTGGTTTCACTGGCAGGAACCATGTTCTACATTTTCTTTTTTTTTTTTTTTAAGATTTTATTTATTTGTCAGAGAGCGCAGGAGCGAGCCCAGGCAGACAGAGTGGCAGGCAGAGGGAGAAGCAGGTTCATTGCTGAGCAAGGAGCCCAATGTGCGACTGGATCCCAGGATTAGGATCATGACCTGAGCCGAAGGCAGCCACTTAACCAACTGAGCCACCCAGGCGTCCCTCTTCCACATTTTCTATCTCTTGTATCAGTTGAGTAGTTACATGTAAATGGCCTGGCGCTATTCCTGGCACAGATTAAGTCTATAATTCACAGCAGGGCAGTAAGGCGGTTGCTGCTGTCCATGGTTCTGAGAAAATTTGTCATCATCGTTGCAAAATCCAACCTTCTCCACAGAGCTTTTGATTTTTCCTGAGTGTTAGTTGACAGATGGGGTATCACTAATTCTCCCTTCAAGCTAAAAATATGCGTGGCTGCAGAAAAGTCACTGGTAGATAGATAGTTACACTGGAAAAGATGACATTATGAGGAATTCAAGGTTTGATCACAGAGTCATGCAATTGCTTTCCTTATGGCACTGGTGAAATGCCTTTATGGCTAATTCCAAATGAGATGCTGCTCCAAAGATCTGTCCTCCACTGAGAGTCAGTGTCAGATCACTGATAACTTAGGAAGTCAACTCACATTTGATTATATAAATTCTGCTGTGTCTCAGAAAGTGTTTGTTTTATACTCCTATTTTTCTGATGACACATTACAGAGATCCAGATTGAAGAGAAAATAGATAGTAATTGCAGGTTTAAAAATTTACTCATAATACTCCTTAAAGGGGCGCCTGGGTGGCTCAGTGGATTAAGCTGCTGCCTTCGGCTCAGGTCATGATCTCAGGGTCCTGGGATCGAGCCCCACGTCAGGCTCTCTGCTCAGCGGGGAGCCTGCTTCCCCCTCTCTCCTCTCTGTGATCTCTCTCTGTCAAATAAATAAAATCTTTAAAAAAATACTTCTTAAACATGTAAAGGAAAGGTAGCATTTTGTTTTCTATAAAAGATCTAAATTTTCTAGCAGTTTTCCATTTTTCTGTGTTTTAAAAGAAGGGAAAAAAACAGGTGACTTTTGAACAACAGATTAGGACTACATAGGTCTACTTATGTGTGAGCTTTTTCAGTATAGTACTGTAAATGTATTTTCTCTTCCCTGTAATTTTCTTAAGGTTTTCCTTACCTTCTTAATGATAAGAATGCAGTATAGGATAGCTATACCTATAAAATAAGTGTTAATAGATGTTTAAGTTACCCATAATGCTTCTTGTCACAGGCTTTTAGTAATTAAGTGTTTAGGGAGTCAAAAGTTACACTTGGATTTTCAATTTTACAGGGTTTAGTGACCTTAACCCTCACATTGTTCAAGGGTCAGTTGTGTAGTTTAACCTGCAAACATAGGATCTCTGTCTTCACAAGTATAAAAAAACTATTTTCGGGGCACCTGGGTGGCTCAGTGGGTTAAGCCTCTGCCTTCAGCTCAGGTCATGATCTCACGGTCCTGGGATTGAGCCCTGAATCTGGCTCCCTGCTCAGCAGGGAGCCTGCTTCTCTCTCTCTCTCTCTCTGCCTGCCTCTCTGCCTACTTGTGATCTGTCAAATGAACGAATAAAATCTTAAAAAAAAAAACCTATTTTCAATGGTTTAATCACTTTCAGATAAATACTCTGCCTTTCAGGCCAGTGGGTACATGTAAAGGTGCTCAATTTCAAAAACTAGAATGATCTCTCACCTCAACCTGTTGGAATGTCCATAATCAGAAAGATGAGATAAGAAATGTCAGCATGAATGTGAAGAAAAGAGAACCCTAGTGCACTGTTGGTAGAATTGTAAACTGGTGCAGCCACTATGGAAAACAGTATGGAGGGTCCAAAAAACTAAAAATAGAACTACCCTAGGATCCAACAATTCCACTTCTAGGAATATATCCAAAGGAAATGAAAACATGAACTTGAAAAGATAGCTGCACCCCCATTTTCACAGCTGCATTGTTTACAGTAGCCAAGACTTGGAAACAACCTAAGTGTCCACTGATGGATGATTGGATATGGAAGTTGTAGTCTATATATACATAGACAGTGGAATATGATTGTGTCACACACACACACAAACAGGAAATCTTACCATTTTCAGTAACATAGATGGACCTTCAAGGCATTGTACTAAGTGAAATAAGCCAGACAGAAAGAGAAATACTGTACGATTGAAAGACAAATACGGTATGATCTCTTATGTGGGATCTAAATATACAAGTAATCTAAACGTACATAAAGAGATCAGACTTGAGAATTTCAAAGGCAGAGTTTTGGGGGAGGAGAAATGGGAGGAAGATGGTCAAAATGCACAAATTACCAATTAGAGGATAAATGAATACTAGGGACATAATTTACAACATGACTATAGCTAACATTGCTGTAGGATATATAGGAAAGTTTAAACCAGTTTAAAAAGATTAAACCATGAGATTTCTCATTACAAGGAGCACTTTTTTTTCTTTTTTCTTCTTTCTTTGTTTTTTCCTGGACCTATATGAGATGATGGATGTTAACTGAACCTCTTGTGATAATCATTTCGCTACACATGTTAATCACACCATCATGATGTATATTCCTTAAACTTACACAATGATGGACATCAGTTATTTCTTACTAAAACAGGGTTGGGGGAGAATTCTGCCTTTCTGATGCTTTCTTGCTCTCATTTTCTTCAAGATGAGGTCGTGACATAACAAATCTTTCAGTGTTCTTATAGTCACAGAAGATAAGAAGGCCTTGAATCTCCTTTTGATTTTGAGCACCCCTCTCATCTTTGCCGTGTTGTCCTTGGTATAGTCCAGATTCTGTGCTTGTGATTGGTGAGATGTGACTGACTTTCTGGCTGGTCTTTAGGGGGACAGTATTCAGGCATCTACTTTTGGATGACGTGGTGCAAACTATTGGTCCTCAGTCTCTTGACTTCTTCTTTGAATCTTTTTCAGCCTAACTCTAAACCTTGTAACCTCTCCATTACCACGCTAAAACTTCTGAGTATCTTACTTTGTCATCACACATGTATTTTCTGGGATTCTTGACAGAGCCTGTCATCTTATCTATTGAGCTACCTCAGTGGGCACTGTTGGATTTTTGTTTTACAACATGCTGGGTATCCAACTATTGGGACAGTACTTTCTAGCACTTACTGAATTAAATTTTGTAGGGGGAGGTACCATGTTTATCAAAGTTTGTTGTTTTTGTCTTAAATTCTTCAATCCTAATTCTCGAAAAAAGTACCTATCAGCCAGAATTAGTAATAATTAACTGAATTAAACAAATCATTAGTCAACCAATATGGTGGCAAAGCTTCTTAATTGAAGAATGGGAAGAAACATAGGATGGTAAATTGCAAAAAGGTAAAGAAAAAGATGCAATACATATGATTTTGGTGTGCACAAAGTGTGAGCTCATTGAGATTGATCATTTCCAAACATGAAAAGCATGACCCATCTCTTCAAGGGTGAATTGAGTGATATAAAAATGGCCTTGAAATATCTAGAAGTGATTGACATTTCAGGTGACAGAAGGGTCATTGCTGATGATGGTGAAATTGCAAAACTATCTGGCAAGGTAGGAGATAGTGATAAAAGCCAGGAGCTTGCTGGTGAAATCATCAAGAAGAGGCATTGCATTTTGACTGTTAGTTGCTGGCACCACTTGTGAGAAAGCTAGTGTCAAGGTTTGGTAACAATTTCCAAAAAGCGACTGCTGTCTAGTGGAAGCAAAAGCATGGTCTGCAATTAGCATGGAAATCTACTCAGCCTACTAATGAATTAAGAAAGTGAGAAAACAATACTCTCCTGTGAAGAGAGCTGGAGGAAAAAGTAAATTTTCAGTTAAAGCAAATAATTAAACTGTTGTTTATAAGAATAATCAATGATGCAAGAAAAGGTATTTTTTTTAAAGATTTTATTTATTTATTAGTTAGAGAGAGAGAGAGAGAGTGAGCACAGGCAGACAGAGTGAGAAGCAGGCTCCCTGCCAAGCAAGGAGCCCGATGTGGGACTCGATCCCAGGACGCTGGGATCATGACCTGAGCCGAAGGCAGCTGCCTAGCCAACTGAGCCACCCAGACGTCCCAGAAAAGGTATTTTTTTTAAAGATTTTATTTATTTATGTGACAGAGATCACAAGTAGGCTGAGAGGCAGACAGAGAGTGGGGGGAGGCAGGCTCCCTGCCGAGCAGAGAGCCCAATGTGGGGCTCGATCCCAGGACCCTGGGATCATGACCTGAGCTGAAGGCAGAGGCTTTAACCCACTGAGCCACCCAGGCGCCCCAAGAAAAGGTATTTTAATAGCATACTCTTAACTTAGACTTGTTGGAAAAGCCCAGGGATAACTTTGAAGATGGGCATACTGAGGTGGGCAATTTAATGAAATAATGGTACAAAACCTAATGTGGTGTCAGGGAGGTGGAGCTTTCCTACAGTAAATGAGAAAAAGAAAGCAAAAATACAGGAACAAATTCACAGTGGCATGGAGTTACCAATGGCATGGAAAGGAAAGTGAACAATAAACAGGAACTGTGTTCATGAGAATCTTAGAGGGGTAATCAAATTCAGACTGTAAAGGTTTCAGCCTCTGTGTGGCCAGATTGCTAAGAACTTGTGATAGGTATCTCAAATTTTAAGTCATGAAAACTGTCATATATGAAGCCTTGTTATAGGAATAATCAGAAGCATCTATGTTGTGATTAATGCTGCCTCATTCATTAATTTGCTTTTGTAAATGAAGGGCTAATGAGTTAAATAGAGGCAGCTATCAATTTTTCTTTAATGATGCATTTTATTTTTTCAGGCACAGAATTTATGCTAGTACTAAATAAATACTTTAATTACTGCCCACTGATTAAACCATGAAAATCTTTATTCAACGAGTACAAGTAAATTCAAGATTACTATATATAAATGGAGCAACAGGTTGAGCCTAAAACCTGTAAAAACTGAAAGATTGGTAAAATGGAAACACACAATACCACTGAAGTACGCAAAATACAACGTACATAATATACACAAGATGAAATCTGGCAAAATATATTGCTTAAATTATTTTCTGGATTCTGACACACCAGGTGAAATTTTGGTTTCCTAAAGTTCTAAATGGAAACCCCAGTAACCTAGAAGATCATTTCTTAGAGTTATAGGAAACTCTTATTTTCCATTTCTATCATTTTAGTCTGGATGGGGAATTCTCCTCTGCCCTGTTTTTCATTCAAGTTGTTCTCATCTCTTACAAATTTATCCCTTGTATAAAATTTTCTGTTTCAAAATGCTCTAAGAGATTTCTTCTTGAGTTCCACAATTTCACTAGAAGTAAGAATGTCATTTTCCTCCCACTGTACAGATGAAAACAAAGTATTGCGTGATGAGTTTACACTGTTGGTTCATATAAATTAATGGGGCCAAAATAAGAAAATAAGCTTTCTATTTTAAGTTATGCTATTATATATAATCTTTTTACATTCCATCTTTGATCTCTTCCACATACAAAGTCTAGCATCATCTTCAAACTGAAATCACTCTCTACCTCAAATGTAGAATACTTCTTTTTTTTTTTTTTTTCAGGCCAACTTTTCACTGACTTTCTCAGTGTGGCTTTCATTGACATCTTTTCCTATGTGGACATCGTTAGCCTATAAGATGAAAGTACCTCAGCCTTAATTGTATATAACATGCTATAGTGACTTCATCCTAGAATTATAAGATCAAAGGCAAATTATATGTTCTGCTCAGAAACTGAAGATTTTTCCCAATTCACGGACTTGCCACAAATCTACTTTCCCTTACTCTTGCAATGCGATAAAGTAACATCACTTACCATGCTTAAACCACACTAGAGCAGAGTATAAAACAGTTTCTTTTTTTTTAAGATTTTGTTTATTTATTTGACAGAGATCATAAGTAGGCAGAGAGGCAGGCAGAGAGAGAGGGAGGAAAGCAGGCTCCCGGCTGAGCAGAGAGCCCAGGGGGCCGGATCTGAAGACCCTGGGATCATGACCTGAGCCAAAGGCAGAGGCTTTAACCCTCTGAGCCACCCAGGCACCCCTATAAAATAGTTTAAGAGAGACATCACTATATTTCCTCTGTTTTTAAATTTTTCATTAAATTGTAATGGATATTATGTCCTTCATTGAAAAAGAGAGAGCCATTGCTTATCTTTCTCTAGAAGACATGTGGAAAAAAGGCAACAGGGCACAGTGACCTAAGAGCCAAGAGATAAAGATGTTAATTTCCATTCTGGCTCTCGCTTCCTTAATACCCATGAGATACTATATGAGCCTCCATTTCCTCAACAGCAAAAGAGTGTAACTGGAACAGCACCACTTACTTTGGCACTGTTCAAGGGGTCAAAGGACAGGACTTACTTGACAAATCTTTGAAAATGACAGAGCACTTTGGAGAAGGATCATATTAATAAAACATACCTCTGCTCTATTTCAGCTCTCACTATCCATGACAAAAAACTAACAAAAGAAAGAACAAAGAGAACACTCTCAAACTTGCTTCAAATCTTTACACTCTTCACTTGCCTCCTGGCGGCCTTACATGTTATGATCTTTATCTAAGAGATTTGGTGTCCTGCTCCCTGCTGCCATCCATAAATAACTTTGTGGAAGTCTCCCTTTCTGTTACCCTTCCCCTGCTCTGCTTAGCCCGGCTCCCATTCCTGCTGCTGTCTCCTCTGTAGTTTTTCATCCAGACTTAAAACTGTATAAGGTAATTATATATGTATATTCCTGTATTCCTCAAGATTGAAAGTTCTGAGAGCTTTAAAGTTACCTATCTTATTCACGGTTGTTTTCCCCTGCCCCATCACATAGTAAAGCTTCCTAAAAACGCACAAATAACTACAATAGATTATGAGACCATAGAATTTTCTTTATCAGTTTAAAGTGGTAGCCAAATAAATTTAGAAGGTAGAGCTTACAAGATGAGGCTCCTCTAATTTTTCCATAGTATGTATTCTTTCTCTAAAAAAGATCTTATTTAATATAAAAAATAAAAAAGATTCATTTGAGAGAGACAGCATGAGCTGGGGGAGGGGGAAGAGGGGAAGGGAGAAGCAGACTCACTGGGGCTCTATGTGGGGCTTGATCCAAAGGCAGACCCTGAATCATCTGAGCCCCCCAGGTGCCCTACTGAGCTTATATTCTGAAAACTAGAGATTCACTCTTTTTTTGGGGTGAACTATTATTACTTTATTTATTACTAATTATTTAATAGCTTATTGAGGAATAATTAATATACAAAAATATTGCACACAGACATTTGCTTTTAAATGCACAACAATGACAAAAAGAGGACTGACCAGGGGTGCCTGGGTGGCTCAGTGGATTAAAGCCTCTGCCTTTGGCTCAGGTCATTATCCCAGGGTTCTGGGATGGAGCCTCACGTTGGGCTCTCTGCTTGGCAAGGAGCCTACTTCCTCCTCCCTCTCTGCCTGCCTCTCTGCCTACTTGTGATCTCTGTCTGTCAAATAAATAAATAAAATCTTAAAAAAAAAAAGAGGACTGACCAGAAAAGGAATCTTGAGTTCATCACAAATACAATATTTTATATATCACTTACTGAATAAAGTTATCAGAATTTTTTCTTGGGCTGATAAGCTACATTCAGAACTCCATTTTACCCTAGGATCTTTGTATGAGGAGTTCAGTACACTCCTTGTAAGTCCATCCATATTTTCTTAGAGTACTTTCAAAATGCATTTCATGAGCCTCTGTATTCTCTATGAAATTGCTTTGTTGAGTGGAAAATAGTTATCACATTAGTGATTAAAGTTTCTCCAAGAAAACTTAATTTTCTAGGTCCAGGTAACAAACACAGTCATATTCAAGGATAAGACCACGAAATTTCTTTGCCTCAATCAATCCCTAGCATCCCTGTGGCCCAGGTTCATTGGGAGGTGGTACTGGTGCGGTGCATAGATCATCCTGATCTTCACAACCACTTTATCACCTTTCCTGTTTTCTGAGCCATAGTGGTGGTGTTCCTGCTGGGCAGAGTCATTTTTAATCATGTTTTCAATGTGCTATTTCCTGCCCTGCTCTCAATTATCATGACATAAGCCCTCACTGCTTTATTCCCTTGAATATGTTTGGAAATATAGAGTCTCCCTGCCTAGGTTTTCTGTTTCCTCTTTTTTAATTTTTATGTATTTATTTATTTTACCTGTGCCAAGTACTTCACCATCAGGACATCTCAAAAACCGACATCTGTCAAACTGAGGTCTCAAATTCAACATTTCTGTTCTGAGACATGCGGTGTTTTTTAGGAAGAAGAAAGAGGGGAGACACGGGAATTACCATACGTTCTCTTAGTTCCTGACCATGTGAATTCTGAATCAGCATCTTCCCCTGATATTGAATAGTTCTCCATTTACTGATTTTTGTAATTTTGTAAGCATTGTACAGTTAACTATTTTATGGCATTGAGACGGGAAGAAGAGTTACCACATACTATAAGACCAGCTCTCTATGCACTGGCTAGCTTCTCTTCATGATGGTTATATGTGCTCCTCAGCATTGCATTAAAGTAATAACATTCATTGTTCACTTCTGTGAACTTCCACTCTTGTCAAATTCATCTATATAATTAAAAGTTTTTACCCACTCACTTACCTCTATAACTCCCCCAAGAAATCAGGAATATGTTTCTCTGGTCTTTTAAGAAAGCCATAATATAAGAGTAGTGTTTTTAGAAGTTAAAGGAATTTGAGAATCTGGAAATGTAAACTCTCTAGACAGACACTCAAATCAACTTCCACATATGTTTTTTTGATTGAAAATAATTAAGAAGCCAAGTATATTTTTGTACTGACCCTTTCTAGTGCCCTTGTCTTTAATATATGTATGTGTGCACACACGCTCTTTGCAGCTTTCCTTCCTTGGTGCCCACGGATGATATGCTCCTGCTGTCTCAAATCCTTCTCTGTGCACAGCAGATGAAAACTGCATTGAGACCGCTAACACTGTAAGTCCCCACAGTGTTGAGTGAAATGTATGTGGGTTTAGGTCTTGACAGGAATAGAAATTCAACACTGCCACTCTGTGATACAAGATTGTCTTTACAAGTATTACCTGCAAGGACAAACCATCCTGTCATCAAATTTCTACTTAATATGTGAAATTAATCAGGGTGATTTATCAGTTGGTTATCATGGCTTCTGAAAGACAGACATAGGCCTACCCAGCATGGGATCTATGGGATTGTGCTCACTCAGCATTGAGGAAGACATACATCATTCTTCAGTGGGTCCCATTTCCTATGGCCCATTGTCCTCTGCTGTGCTGAGGCAGAGCTGTTGTTCTGCATTATCAGCTGTATTTCCTGTGCTGTCACTATCTGGAGGAGGAGAAAGAAAAGGCACTAATGTAATTTTTTCTCATCCAACACGTGCCCTGTTTCCAGAGAATCCTAAGACTTTAAGGTACAAGGGATATCTAAATATCAGAAAACATATATCCTTACTCCTGTTTGATGCTGGAATATGCTCTGACAGTTTTAACTCATTAGCTGATTTATTCACCAATGATTTCAGCCAAACAGGATTCATGAGATTCATTTATTTATCCATTTTTCTTTGGATATTTATTTCATACTGTGCTCTGAAGATACAATCAAGAAATAGCAAAAATCCCAGCTCTCATGAATTTTACAATCGAATAGGAAAAGAAATAGCAAAAATCCCAGCTCTCATGAATTTTACAATCGAATAGGAAAAGAAATAGCAAAAATCCCAGCTCTCATGAATTTTACATTCGAATAGGAAAAGAAAACAAAAACAATTAGCAAAAAGGTATGATGTCAGCTATCATTAAGAGCCATAGATGAGATAGGGGAAAAAATTGCTAAAGAGAATGATGGAGCTCAGTTTCATATCAGATGATTAGGAAACACCTCACTGAAGAAGTGTCTGGGGACAGAAGCCTTGGGAAGTGAGCATTGGTGTTATCCACAGAAGAGCTTTCTAGGCAAAGCCAAAACCATAACCCACTTATGGATATAAAAGCTCTTAGGTGTCTATTGCCTAGTGTGTTTGAAGAGGAAAGGTCCAGTGTGGCTAACACCCAAGAAATAAAGGAGAAAATAACAGGACATGTGGTCAGAGAGATAATGTGATTAGAGGAGAATGACATGCAGATCTCCTGGGACATTGTAGGCTACTGTAATGATTTTTGCTTTCTCTCTGACTAGTAGGGCAAATCATTGATAGGTTTTGAAAGATGGGGTGGCATTATATGATTGACAGTCTAAAAGACAAATGTCTGTATATTTATATATTGGTGTCAATATAAATACAGATATGGATAATTTCCCCCAGGTGCAGTGTGGACAGTAGGTAATTGGGTCAAAATCCAAATCAAGGAACAAATGAGGAGGCCATCACAATTATCTAGACTAGAAGCATGGATGGCTTGGATCGTGTCACTGTGGTGGATGTAGTAAGCTACAGAATTTTAAACATATTTGGAAGGTAGAGCTGATAGGATTGGCAATCAAAGTGAATGCTGGCCATAAAAGAAGAATTAAGGATGACACCAAGATTTTTAGCTTAGGCAGCTGAAAAACAATGTAGCTATAATCCAGACTGAGAAAATGTCAAGGGAAGCAGGTTTTGGGAGATAGGACAAGTCTGCTTTGGAAATGTTGAGTTCAAGGTGTCTTTGACTACTTAGGTAAAGACCTTAGGTAGTATTGCACAGGTCTGGAATTCAGGGATTTAGGAGAGAAGTCCAGGCTAGAGAATACTTTTAGAGTTCATTCATATTTAGATAATATTTAAAGCTGTTATTATCAAGGAGTGCATTTAAATAAGGAAGAAATATCCAAATATTTTGTTTAAAGTTTCTGTGATGTTAACAGGGTGTCTGGGTGGCTCAGTGGGTTAAAGGTTCTGTGATGTTAGGATCATGGGAAGCTAAAAGGAATAACCACTGATACAGAAGGGAAAACATGGGGAGGGGGAAGAGACCCGGAACACCACTGAAGAAGTATTTTTAGAAAATGGCTATGCCTAAAACTACTATAATGTTTGTTTGTTTTTTTAATTTTTTTTACGGTTTTATTTATTTATTAGTTAGAGAGCGAGCACAGGCAGACAGAGAGGCAGGCAGAGGCAGAGGGAGAAGCAGGCTCCCTGCTGAGCAAGGAGCCTGATGTGGGACTCGATCCCAGGACGCTGGGATCATGACCTGAGCCGAAGGCAGCTGCTTAACCAACTGAGCCACCCAGGCGTCCCTAAAACTACTATAATGTTATATGTCAATTCTCTCAAGTAAGAAAAGTGGGAGTGAATAATATGTAAAATTCTGCTGATAAAGGATGGCAAAAGCTGAGGTCTCCTGCATTTAGCAATGTGTTTCTAGGTGATTTTGATAGAAGTAGTTGTGGCATCATAGTCTCATTGGCATATTCCTGAGGAGAACAGGCTGCAGAGAATAAGTCTAACCAATTACTTTGAGAAGAGTGTCTATTAAATAGAGCGGAGAAAGAGTGATGCTTAGGGAGAAAGCGGGCGCGTGTGTGTGTTGTTTCAAGACAGCACGTATCACAAGCAGATTTTATTCTCTGGGAATGGTATCATATGAAAGTCAACTCATTCCATCTTTTACCTATCTGACTTTACACTTTATTTTAGTCATCCCCCAACCTCTCTCACCACCATCTCTGTTAAAATCTTCTTGAATTAGTGACCTTGCTGAGTTATTTTTCCTCATACCACTAAACCATCAATAAAGGTTTCACTGGAGTATGGGAGCATCTTAACATCTATACAAATGTCTTTCTGAACAGGAAAGGCAGAGATCTAAACTCCCTTTTTTTACATCTCAAAAAACAAACACTACAGGGAGTACAAGACAGGGATGTCTGTGTTTCACTCGGTAATTTAGCTTCATTATTACCGGTAACTCATACTTTTGGGGACAGTTGAGGTTCCTATGACTAAAAATGTGAATCCATAATTATTTTAAACAAGCAATTTGTAATTCTCATTGTATTATGCCACAGAAGAAATGTTTGTGAGGTAATGCCTGCTTGCTCTGAAGATCAGAATACACCGGAGGTTTTCTAAACTACAGAACAGACTTGGCAGTATCTACGGTTTTTGTCAATTATTATCACAAACAACGCTACATAACAAACCACTTACTAACCTTACTAACCTATGTACCCAGCATCCATGAGGTGGAGAAATGCTATAGACTCTTAGTAGACAGGACTTCAAAGTCACCTGGCAGACAAAAATGGGAAGGTATGGAAAAACAATGCAATTCATTTTTGACTGTGCTGTTGCAATTTGCTGTGTTTTTCTAACTGGCTCGGGATATATCCTAAGTAGTGAATATTAAAAAGAAAAATGATGGTATGAGAAGTAAGCTAATATAATTCTAATCATTAAATATTGAATAATGTTGTGGTTGTGAAAAGTTCTTAAACAGAGTTCATTATCTCAACCCTACACACTCAGTTAACTGTGTCTCCGTAGACAAATGTATCGTCTTTTTCATTGAATTTATGATAAAGTTTATATATTTATATACACTTTTTTGGTCTGCTCCTCCTAGTGAACTGAAAACTCCTCAAGGACCTAAACCATATTAATTTTGATCCCCAGAGTATCACTAGCCCTTAGCACAAAACACTACTCAGTACGCACACACTTAAGGAAAGAGGGAAGAAGGGGAATGTTGAGTAAGCAGGAGCCAAATGAAAGGAAGAGAGAGGAGAATGATAGGCAGAGGGGAAAACAGAGTAGTGGGCTCAGGTGAGAAGGAATGTGGTATGCAAACCTAGAAGCAGTCTGTCCAGTCCAGTATAATTGGCTGACAGGAAAAGGGCAGAAAAGATTTAGAAATAATCCATACTCTGAGGGCGCAAGGATGCAAAGGTCATTGTCAAAAGTCTTAATGGCAGTGAGATTCTACTGCTATGTTCTATAAGAGAAACTTGTGTGGTGAGATTTCTCTTAAAAAAAAAAAAATAGTACTCTGGTGTCTCCCACAGAAGTTCTGGGAAGACATGGCACTGAACACATACCCACCCAGATGTACACACATTTCTCTGTCACTTCCCCTGAGCCAACCACATCAGGGAGCGGGGCAGGCATGGAGCTTGAAGCACATTCCATGGAAAAGCTGGTACTGTTCTTTCCCTCCAGCAGAGCCTGGAGAGTGCTGTTCAAGGGAGCTTGACTGGACTGTATGTACATCTTAACCAGCCCTCTGGGAGATAAGGAATTACCAGCTGCCTGGGCTGGGGCCTGGGGCTACTTCTGGGTTTGGGAAAGCTCTGAGCTTCCCCACCCCAACCCCCCATGCTCCCACTGCCCAGCCAGGCCTCAGGGGAAAGGTCTTTGTTTTCCTTATAGAAAAAAAGCACATCACATCCCACCAGGCACATTATGGTAACTGAAAAATGTCTATCAGAATAACAAATTCAAGTCCATAAATGGTGGGATGAAACCTCTTGTCTCCTAAAATCAAGTGGAAATAAATATTTTAAAGTATCAAGAATGATATAAAGGAAAAGATGAGATTTAGAGAAAAAAAATCTGAAAACCAAATAGGATGATACTTGGATTTTCAGGAAGAGAAAAGAATTGGGCAGGCTATTAGAGTTAGCTAAAAAACAGTAATTTCCCTGACCTCAAGAGAAAACCAAATAGGCACACTCAAAGAGCAAGAATGTTAGTCACAAGAGAAGTCTGCTGGTCTTGTTCTCCACCGAATCCCCAGAGCAAGAAAAGTACTTGGCACATAGTAGTCCCAAATGGAGTTTTCCTTTGAGAATTAATAAACTTGAAATTTGCTTCTGGCTAAATTTGATGAAATGCTTTGAAGGCATGATGTTAAATGACATATAAGGGGATCAAGATGGAGAAAAAAATGTGCAACTGTAGTTAAAAATGAAACAAAATGGAACATTAGGGTTTCCTTCAATATGCCTCAACATTTGACTCTTAACCAAAAGGTAGTAAATTATTACCGATCACTCACACAGGCCATAAATATCAGTCAGTCGTGGTGATGTCATAACAAACTACTAGAGTCAAAAGTGATTGGAAGATATATTTAGACTAAATTAAAAAAGACTTAAAAAAAACTTTGTAATACTCATATTTGGCGTGTAATTGTAGAAATAAATGTGTTATTTTTAACCAAAGAAATTCATATTTAATAGAATACTTAATTTGCTTTTATAATCTCCAAATACTTGTTAAATGTCAAGTAATGGGCTTTGTGTCAGCAGATAGCCATTAATGCTATGGGAGTGGAGAGGTTGTCAAGGAAAAAAAATGCATCCCTGTTGTTTTACCCTGAGTAGAATGTCTCATGTCCATTGCTGAGTGAGAGAGGCAACATGCTAACAGGAGTAGAAAACTGAATTTCATGATCTCTGGGTGACTTTCTGTACGTACTATGGTATGATTTTCTATTGATGACTGCGGTATGTAAGGATGACCTCTACTTCTTAGATTCTTGGAAATTTTACAGAGCAGTTTCTTCTCATTCCTTGGGATTTTAATAACATTTACACTAGTCAAAAACCCATAGATCACTATCTGAATATTTTTTAAATGAACTATTTTTAGAAAATCCCCAAACACATACTGCAAACTGTATAATTGATGAAGTTCTAGAACATAGGTGAGGTTTGGTGGGGTGAGGTCCGGAGCCGAAGACCAAGAAAGAATTCTTGAGACATTTTTGGTGCAAAATGGGGCTTTATTAAAGCAAGGGGATAGGATCCATGGCCAGGATGAGTTGCTCCCCGGGGGATGTGAGGAGTGGTCTATTATATACTTGTAAGTTGGGGAGGGGATTAAGGATGATGTAAGTCTCTAAGGAATTTTGGAAGCAAGGTTTCTAGGAACTTGAGGGGCTAGCTATTGTCTGGGAAAAAGGTTATTCATTACCAGTTATAAAACCTTCTCATGAGACCCTTTAGATGTGTATCAGTGGGCCATATGCTTGGGAATGATTGTCGACACTATCTTGGAGGTTTAGAGGTCAAGTTTCCAAAGGAATTGTTAAAGTAGACTTACAGGATCCTGGTTAGAGGTAGGGGGTCGGTCAGGCTAGGATTGTCCTTTGCCCTTAGCAAAGCCTTAAGATGAGGGTAGGTGGGTCCCTAGAGGAGAGTCACTCTGCCTGTTTCAAGGGCTTGTCAGTAGGTAAGAAATTTAATAATTTTTCTTCTGCCTCTATTTCCCACATCATAATGAAGTATTACATTCTCCTTCTCTGAATACGTTTGCCAATAATTCCAACAAATTTTGTATGACTCCCATTTTCCTTTGGTATATAGGAAAGTATAAAAAAAGAAATAACAGCAACTTTTCATAGATCTCTCAGGACAATGAACATCTCCTTTATGGCTTTTATGGGACAGAATCACTCTTATCATATTTTTAACATGGTTCTAATAGTAAATGTTTATTGACTTATTTTACTCCCCCAATTTGTCTATATCAACCATCACATTGTATGATGCTAATTAATTCCAAATAATGAACTGATCCACTGGAAGTATGAGTGTGCAGTGCTGCCAAACTCAGGGAGGCCAAAAGAACATTTTATGGGTACCATGTACTCATCTGGGGGAAGGGTTGCTACATTGTTCTATTAAAAAAAATCTCCCAAGGCACTTAATTTATCACATTATTTGGAGCACAAACTGTATCTTTGAGATTTGCTCTGTGAAAACAAGCCATGTAGTATCATTAGGCAGAATGAGAGAACACTATATGGAAAACAAAACGAAAACTTTGTTTCTGACCCTTTGGAATCATATTCCACTATTGATGAGGGAACAGAAGGCAAGCTGAGAACAAAGCACAAGCTGACACCTGCACCCTCCCCACAGCCCCCCACTCCTGGGGAGGACATGGGGGACACTCTTCCAGGAATCTCCCCCCAACTATCTTGATATTAATACCTTGCTAGAGGGGAAAACCTTTAAAATGGCTGTAAGGGCCTATTTAGCCAAAACGGCTCCATTTCGGTTGAATAGCCATTTTGTTGTTTATGCAGCAAATCTTAAACGGACCTTGCCCTGCCCCCCAGGGGACTTACTTAAAAACAAGTCCCAGAAACCAGTCCCAGATAACAAAGCCCAAATACGAGGGCAGGTCAGGCCTGGTGGAGGTATCCAATCAATGGGGGCGCATACTGTCTCCCTAGCTACCAAGGAATATGGGCCCCACCCTTTGGGGGCCTTTTGGGTGCCAGTTCTGACCAAGGTGATAGGCTATTTCAAATGTCTATTATAGGGTAGATTGTAATTCAATTGGTCACTTATGTGTGACCTAGCCTGACTGTGCAGTCTCCTCTGTGTCATTGGCCACCTGTGCGTGGCCAGGCCCAACCACATGGCCTTTGCCCTTAAAAGCCAGTCTGTAAGGCAAAGAGGGTCACCTCTCTTTGTAAGAGACAGCCCTGGCCGATCAGTGTGATTCTTGATGCTTGGCAGGAAATAAAGCTTCGCTTGACCTTCGCTTTAGCATATGAAGGTTCTTTAGAAATCTCCCTTTTCTCTCACCTCCCCCAAACCCATAGTTTATAATCAGCTGCCCAGTCATAACCCTAGTGCGCAGCTCTTTCTGCCTATGGGTCCTGTCCCCGTGCTTTAATAAACCACCATTTTGCACCAAAGACGTCTCAGAAAGTCTTTCTTGGCCTTGGGCTCCAGACTGCACCCCACCGACCCTCACTTACATTCTAAAACTTCATCATTTGGTGCCTGAATGTGGGGCTTTGAGTCTTTACATCTGGAAGCTGAGCTTCGGTGCAAAATTGGTGAGTACTTTCTCTCCTCTTCCTTTAGTCTCATTTCAGGGGCTTTTCAAGGAGTGTGGTCTTATTGGAACACTTGCATGTCGATTCCTTAGGCTGTAATCCTCTAGCCGGTGGCTGCTCTATGGGGAGAGAAAACCTGCCTTTTGACTGGAAGTCAGTACCTGGCCAGAATGGTAATAAGACCCAGAAACTTGATGCCCTCTCTTTATTCCAGTTCTTTCTTTTTCATTCATTCTTTCTTTTTCTTTCTTGATAGAGAGCAGTGAGAGAGGAAACACAAACGGGGAGGGGAGTGGGAGAGGGAGAAGCAGGCTTCCTGCTGAGCAGAGAGCCTGATTTGGGGGGCTCAATCCCAGGACCCTGGAATCATGACCTGAGCCGAAGGCAGACATTTGACGACTGAGCCGTCCGGGCACCCCTTTATTCCTGTTCTTATACAAAGTTGTCAGTCTTGGGTGTGGGATAGCCACCTAAGTCATCAGGATGACTGACAATCTTAACTCCTGCATGCGGTTTCCTCCTGATTGATCTAAAGTGATGCCCTCCACATCCCGGGTCTGGCCACTTCTGTCCACGGGACTTCCACTGGGAATGAAAGGTTAGAATGAAGGGCTAAAGTAACTCCGTTTTGAGGCAGTAGCCATTTTGTTGTTCATATTTAACTATGAGTGACCCAGAGCTTGCATAAATTCCAGACAAGGAGACAGGAATTCCAGGAACAGAATTGATTACTAAACCACAAACTACTCCCACTTCGTAGATAAGTTAAGACCCAACCGGTCTTGCTACTCCCTGCAACTTTCCTGCCCTGGTACAAACAACTTTCAAAAGATATCCCCTAGACAAAGTAGCCAATCCCCACTGAACATTGCAGCTTAAGCAACCCCAGCACCAATCATTTTAAAGGTCGCCTATACATGTGATTTTGCGCGCGAATCCTTTGTGGTTTTTGCCTTTATAAGCCCTGTGAAATTTCAGCTCGGGGCTTCCTCCTAGACTCCGCTGTCTAGGTGTGTAGGATGAAGCCCGAGCGGCAGCCCGCCTGAAGAAAGCCTTGCTTTTGCATTTTGGAACATCTGGCTCTTGGTGGTCTTCTTGGTGGTGGTCCTGCGATCTGGGCATAACATTTGGGGGCTCTCCCGGGATACCCCCAGAGACCCTCGAGACCCCAGACCCTAAAGGTAAGAAAACGGCGCTGTTGATTTGTCTTGTCATTTGTCTGTTCATCTGCTTTCGTTTTCCCACTTGAGGACGGCCGTACCGACTCGTACTTGAAGGGATTGTCGAAGCGGACATGCTTGCATGACAATCCTGGAGGAACTGGGAGACGTCCCAGACCCTCACTTGAAGGGAGACCCTTGGAACCCCACCCTGAAGGGGGACCCTTGGAACTCCGCCTTGAAGGGGGACTCTTGGAACCCCGTCTTGATACTTGTAGGGCACAAGTCAGTCCGGGTTTTGGCCGGAACTGACCAGGAGGACCTCCTAACCGAGGCCCGACCCGCCCACCTTGGGTCTGCTCCTTCTGTTCCGTCACAGGAGTCAGGAGACCAACTTGGGAGATCTCCACTTCGTACTCGTAAGTCCCATAAAAATCAGGCCTGTGCGCATTGTGTTTTATGTTTTGGTGGAATTGTCTTACCCCTTGTTATTTTGTGGACTATTTTGTTGACTGACCGACTGACGAGACTGATAACCATGGGCAATATCCCATCCAGCCCCCTAGACTTGACCCTAGCTCACTGGAAGGAAGTTAGGGAGAGAGCTCGGAACCAGAGTGTGGCCATTAAGAAGGATAAGTGGATTACCTTGTGCAGGTCAGAATGGCCCACCTTTGAGGGAGCTAATTGGTCACCCAAGGGGAGCTTTGACATAAGTAAGATCAGAATTTTACAGTGCCTAATCTATACCCCTCGTTTAGGTCATCCAGATCAAGTTCCCTATATAGTCACTTGGAGAGAACTCATAGATAAGGACACCCCGACTTGGGTTAAGCCTTTCTTACCACCCAGTCTCTCTTCTACTCCTTCTTCTTCCCCTGCCCCTATACTCGTTGAAAAAACACAGGGGGGAAGAAAAAGAAGATGAGAAAATAACCAAGAAGGAAGAGAAGAAGCTGTACCCACCTATTCTCCAGGAATAAAGTACAGAGGAAGGAATATTTCCCCCTCCGTACTCTCTACCCCAGTTAGCCTTAACCGAGGCACAAGAAGAAAAACCTGAAGAGAACAAACATGTTTCAGCCTCACCCTCCGTTCCGGAGAGTCCCACCCAGTCAACTCGCTGGCACCAAGGAGTTACACCCTCTCATAATTCTATTGCTCTTCCCCTTCGCCCTATAGGTCCTGAGGATACAGATGGTCAACAACAGTTCCAGTACTGGCCATTTGCTACTAGTGATCTTTACAATTGGCGTGCTCAAAATGCCCCCTTTTCTGAGAAACCTCAGGATTTAATTTGCCTGTTTGAAACTATTCTTTTCACTCACCAGCCCACTTGGGATGATTGTAACCAGCTTTTACAGGTCCTTTTCACCACGGAGGAGAGGGATCGTATCTGGGAAGCGGCCCAGAGACTCATCCCTGGCCCCACCAGAGCGCCCATCACAGATCCTGCCCTGATTACTGCCTATTTTCCCAAGACCCAACCAGAGTGGGACTACAATACGGCTGAAGGTAGGGAGCGTCTCCTCGTCTATCACCAGGCTCTGTTGGCAGGTCTCAAGGCGGCGGCTCGCCGACCTACTAATATGGCCAAAATCTATGATGTTAGACAGGGAGAAAATGAAAGTCCGGCAGCATATCTTGAGCAGCTCATGGAAGCTTTTAGTCAATACACCCCATATAATCTTGAGACCCAGGAGTCCACTCAAATGATTATGTTTGCCTACATAAATCAGGCTGCGCCGGACATAAAGCGAAAGTTGCAGGCTCTAGACAGGCTCGGTGAAAAGTCTGTTAGGGATCTAGTAGCAGTGGTGGAGAAGGTTTACAATAAAAGAGAGACAGAAGAACTAAGACAGGAAAGGAAGGACAGGGAACGTGAAATCATGCATGAGAAAAGGGATAGAGCAAAAGAAAAAAGTTTGGCTAGAATCTTGGAACAACAACAGGCCCAGCACAAGAAAGACCTCAGGGAAATCCTGACCTCCGTACAAGCAGGGAACGGCTAAACTCTTAAAGACTCTTGGCAACCTGGGCTATAGGGCCTCCGCTAAAAAGGCACAAATCTGTAAGCCTGAAATCACCTATCTGGGCTTCATACTAAAAGAGGGCAAGCGCTGGCTGTCGGATGCACGTAAAGAAACTGTGCTAAGAATCCCTGTGCCTAAGTCAGCCAGACAAGTCAGAGAGTTCCTGGGAACAGTGGGCTTTTGCCAGCTGTGGATACCTGGGTTCCCTGAGATGGCCAAGCCTCTATATGAAGCCACCAACAATCTTCCCGAATTTCATTGGACTGAGCAGATGCAGAAAGCCTTTGAGGCCGTTAAGAGAAGCCTCCTGGAGGCTCCTGCCTTGGGCCTACCTGATGTGAACAAGCCATTCACGCTATTTATGGCAGAAAATAAAGGAGTTGCAAAGGGGGTACTCACCCAGCCAATTGGACCTTGGAAACGACCGGTGGCCTACTTGTCAAAGAAATTAGACCCGGTCGCCGCTGGGTGGCCCCCATGTCTGAGAATTATAGCTGCAGTAGCTCTCTTAGTGAAAGATGCTGATAAATTAACTTTGGGACAGAACCTGACCGTGGCCACTCCGCACCCTCTAGAGGGAGTGCTAAAACAACCACCGACCGGTGGATGAGCAATGCCCGCATGGTCCATTACCAGACTTTGTTACTCAACCCCGAGCGGATTAGCTTTTGTGTACCTACAGCATTAAATCCAGCTACTCTGCTGCTGGACCCAGATCTAGAAGTTCCCTTGCATGACTGCGAGCAGATCCTGGCCCAAATGCATAGCCTCAGGCTAGACTTATCGGATTTGCCACTACACATGCCGAGCATACTTGGTTTATGTATGGCAGCAGCTTCATTTGAGATGGAAAAAGGTACGTGGGCGTGGCGGTCACTACGGACACAGAGATAGTGTGGGCGGAAGCCCTCCCCCAGGGGACATCTGCACAAAGGGCAGAATTAGTGGCACTAACAAAGGCCCTACAGATGGGAAAAGGAAAAAGACTAAATATATATACGGACAGCCGGTACGCTTTTGCCACCACACATGTCCATGGAGCCATCTACCAAGAGAGGGGGCTACTAACAGCTGAAGGGAAGGCCATTAAGAACAAACAAGAGATTTTAAGTCTCGTCCAGGCCCTATGGGAGCCTGCAGAAATTGCCATTATGCATTGTCTGGGTCATCAAAAGGGAGCTGATCCAGTGACTAGGGGAAACAATTTGGCCAACCAGGCCGCCAAGGAAGTGGCCCTCCAGCCCAGCACCAGAGTGTTGACTCTAGTGGACCCAGGGCCACGAGAGTTGCCTCCTATACCTCAGTATTCTCAAGAAGACTCAGAATGGATAAAGAAAATTCCCATGGCCCACAAGCCTCCAGACAGAGAAGGAAACAAAGGTTGGTGGAAAACTTGTGAGGGGAAGCTTATCTTGCTGCAAGAGCTGGGCAACAGGATTCTTGAGAGGATCCACCGAGCTTCTCAAATGGGAACTCAAAGAATGCAGGACTTGCTTCGGCACTCCAAAGTGAAAATTAGACAAGGAAATCAGCTTATTGAGGACATTGTTAAAAATTGTAAGGCCTGCCATCTCACTAACGCCCCCAATCAACCGGTTACACAAGGAGCTCGCCTTCGTGGGGATAGGCCAGGTGCATATTGGGAAGTAGATTTCACCGAGATTAAACATGGAAAATTTGGATATAAGTATTTGCTAGTTTTTGTAGACACCTTTTCAGGATGGGTTGAAGCTTATCCCACCAAGCATGAGACTGCGAATGTCATGGCCAAGAAGATCCTAGAAGAGATCCTGCCCAGGTATGGCTTCCCATCCACCATTGGGTCGGACAACGGACCAGCCTTCGTCTCAAAAGTAAGTCAGGGAATAGCCGTTGCGCTGGGGACAAATTGGAAGTTGCATTGTGCTTATAGACCCCAGAGTTCAGGACAGGTAGAAAGAATGAATCGGACTCTAAAAGAGACCTTAACTAAATTGGCCTTAGAGACTGGCACAGACTGGGTGTCACTCCTTCCTTTTGCTTTGTTTAGAGTAAGAAATTTTCCCTATCAGCTTGGCTTTACTCCTTTTGAAATAATGTACGGGCACCCCCCGCCCATTATCCCTAGCCTTCCAGCTGAATTGCTTATGGACTTGGATGATACTGAATTCTTGTGTAAACTTGACTATTTGCAGTTTGTGCATAAGAGTATATGGCCCCAACTTAAAGCATTATATGACTCCGCTTCTGTCCCTATTCAGACCAGGGGACTGGGTGTTCGTCCGAAGGCATAACCCGAGGTCCTTGGAACTGCAGTGGAAGGGACCCTACGTGGTGCTGCTGACTACACCCACTGCCCTCAAGGTGGATGGCATCACCGCTTGGGTCCATCACTCCCACACCAGACCAGCAGACCCCTTCGCCCTGGAGGACAAAGAGCTGTTGGAGTTTAGTTTCGGGCCTGAACCACAAGATTGTGCTTCATGTCCATAAGTGAAGGGGGGAATGAAGGGCTAAAGTAACTCCGTTTTGAGGCAGTAGCCATTTTGTTGTTCATATTTAACTATGAGTGACCCAGAGTTTGCATAAATTCCAGACAAGGACACAGGAATTCCAGGAACAGAATTGGTTACTAAACCACAAACTACCCCCACTTCGTAGATAAGTTAATCAAGACCCAACCGGTCTTGCTACTCCCTGCAACTTTCCTGCCCTGGTACAAACAACTTTCAAAAGATATCCCCTAGACAAAATAGCCAATCCCCACTGAACATTGCAGCTTAAGCAACCCCAGCACCAATCATTTTAAAGGTCGCCTATACATGTGATTTTGCGCGTGAATACTTTGTGGTTTTTGCCTTTATAAGCCCTGTGAAATTTCAGCTCGGGGCTTCCTCCTAGACTCCGCTGTGTCGGTGTGTAGGATGAAGCCCGAGCTGCAGCCTGCCTGAATAAAGCCTTGCTTTTGCATTTCGGAACGTCTGGCTCTTGGTGGTCTTCTTGGTGGTGGTCCTGCGATCTGGGCATAACAAGAATACAGGTGAGGTTTAGTGGGGTGGAGTCTGGAGCCAACAACCAAAAAATAATTCTTGAGATATTTTTGGTGCAAAATGGTGGTTTATTAAAGCACGGGACGGGGACAGGACCTGTGGGCGGAAAGAGCTGCTTCACCGAGGTTGTGAGGTGTGGCAGGTTTGGGAAGGTAAGGAAAAAGGGACGTGTAAATAGAACTTTCATATGCTAAAGAGGATCTATGAGATAGCAGATACCAGAGGCCTGGCCATTGTCAAGCTCATTTTTCCCTTCTAAGCAAGGTATTAACATTAAGATAGTTGGGAGATTGCTAAAGAATGTCACCTCTGTCCCACCCAGGAGTGGGGGTGGGGGGATGTTGCAGGGTGTCAGCCTTTTGCTTTGTCCTCAGGCAGCTTTCTGTTCCCTCATCCCTGGGAACTGGCTGAAACCAGTACCCGATTGAATTAAAATCCAATTGAAGACCCTTTCTTAGGGAAGTTGGCTGTCAGGACCACGTGTATGAGAATGTCGCTTAGACCATGATGGATTTCAATCTTTACTGTTTCTTGTCAGTGTCCTCTATTAAGTACTTAAAGCTACAAAATTTGGTAATTTTCCCTTGTAAAAGTTTTCTAGTATTTTCCATGGGTTAAAATGACAGAGCAGTACACAACCTTCAGGACAGAGGGTGGCGCATAATGGCATGACATTTCAGTCCATTCACCAGGCACCCATCTGTAGGTTAGGATGTGATGGGAAAGGGGAGGGATGCCAGCACCCCTCCCGGGCCTTTGATGGCAGGAATGCCTTCATGGGGAAGACAGGATCATGGTCAATAGTGATGTCTTTTTTTTTTTTTTTAAGATTTTTTATTTTTTTTTTATTTATTTGTTAGAGAGTGAGCACAGGCAGACAGAGTGGCAGGCAGAGGCAGAGGGAGAAGCAGGCTCCCCGCCGAGCAAGGAGCCCGATGTGGGACTCAGTCCCAGGACGCTGGGATCATGACCTGAGCCAAAGGCAGCTGTTTAACCAACTGAGCCACCCAGGTGTCCCAATAGTGATGTCTTGTTTGAGGGACGCCACCATTCGCTTTTGACACAGGGGAATCGCTGATGTATCTTGATGTATCTCACGTGGGATGCCAGCCAGGAGTCAGGGAGGATTTGGTAATAGACCTTCTTTACTTTTCTGAGAGCATGGCTTCAGTAAGCTTCTTCAGTTCCCAAGGACTCTACCTTGGGGTGCCTTTTAACCCACTGGAAGGAAACTGCATTGCAAAACTTAGGAAAATACTAAGCTCCTGGAACACTGCATGGCCTCAGTGGGACCTATCAGATCTCCTCCACAGCAAATTGGGTGAATGGACCTAGGGGAACTTCATTGCTCATACCTAAGCCTTCACTGCTTTACACTAGGACCCCAATCTAAGGGCCTCCTGCAGAATGTGTTTGCCTGAGTATGTCTGGCTAGTAACCCCCTCTTGACATATTGGATGATAATTATGTAACTAAGCTCCCTCCTGGTAAACCCAGGTTGCTAGTGGATATGCAGGCCATCCCCAGCAAAGGGGACTCTATCTCTCTCTGTTCCTCCTGAGAGTTGTGGGGGCTTCTCCCTCACTCATTTCCTGGGTTGATGGTTATAACTAGAGCCAACTGGGGTTCATCTCCCTCAGGACAGAGACATTAAGGAATATTCCCAAGCAGCTGCCCAGACTCCCTTTGCTTCAGGGAAATTCCCTGTCTTCTCTGGCCTGATCGGGACTGCCTAACCCCTCCCCCCTTGGTGGGAAAGCATGGTGTTTGCTCCTCTGTTGGAAATGATGAGCTCTGAAACAGAGAACCCCTTCTCTGCCTTCTGGCAGCACTTTGTCTCTTCGATCTCCCCTTCCCCTATTTCTACACCAACGTGGGTGCCACCTGTGTGACTGGCCTCTAGACCATCCTCAGTGCCTCCATGGCTTCTCCTCTCTTCACAGTCAGGGAGCAAGAAGAGCACCCCCGGACCTCACACCTCCCACTCCGGATCTCCCACCCATGTCTCCGGTAAACACTGGAAGTGGGGTGGGTTCAGGTGGAATATCCATCAGTATTAAAACTAAGTTAAGTTTGCTGGTTTAATTAAGATAGATGTGTCTTTAAAGTTACCAGCACTGAATGTGAAACTTATTCTGTTGAGGTTTGCTGAAAGTCAAATAAGCTAATATGATCTCTGTTGCAATTCGTTAGCAAAAAGATGACTAAACTGATGGTTCATTGTCTGTCTCAAAGTTTTCATGGGTAATTGTTCAGATAGCTCTCACAGTCATTGGACTTGGATGATAAATGGAATTAAATTCATTGGACATCTAGGTCTTTTCTAAATAGGATAAAGTGCTAAGTCATGAAATACTGGACATAGGTTGGTGCTTTTGACTTCTTATTGCAAAGAAATGAAGGATATTTAAATCTGTTGGTAAACATGTTTTGTGGTTAATGGAGTCACAAATTTGCCATCTAATGAATTCTGATGTAACCGTTCAGATTAAGGTTTCTAAAGAATGCAAAATTCTAAATGACTGATGGGAATACATTTTTGTGGAAAGTCAATGGTAATTTTTCCCTAAATAAGATGGTTGTTTGGAAAGATGGCTTGGGACAAAATCTGAATGCAAAGGAAAGTTGTAGAAGGTCTGTGAAGGCAAAATTTTGGAACGGAATTTTAGGTGTGGTTGGGGTGGACTAAGATGTACATAAACAGATTTTAAAGTAAACTGGCATAAGATTGAAAGTCTGCTTTCTCTCTGTTCAAATTTTGTACCAAAGATGTCTCGAGAGTTCTTTCTTGGTCATCAGCTACCACAGAGCCTTACTTATATTCTAAGACTTCATCACTATGACTACATAGAAGGGCAAAAATAATACCTTTGGCAAGAATGGAGGCACATATAACACTAGGTATGGGAGCACACAAATAGAAGATACCCCAGGGAACTTGTGCAAAATGCTAACACAGCTTATTCTGATTAAATATTAGGGGGTTTTGGGGTAGGAAATGTTTGTTGGGAATGTTCTTCTCATAAGTATAATGACATTGAGTGCTTTTCTCCCACTAACAAGTTCTTGTTTGTTTGTTTGTTTGTTCTTAACATTTCCATCTAGTTTCATTTTCTGGTTCAAGAGCTCTCTAGATAGCCCCGTTTCAGCACCTAATGCCCTGCAAGCTGATCTCCAGTGGGGGTTATTTAATCAAAGCAAAGTGAAACTTTAAGCTATAGTCACATTTGGGAAGGACTTGTAATTTCATGTTTTATTTACTTTTATTTATCTCCCTTTCATAGAAACACTGTACCAACTAACCAAGATTCCTGTTTTGAATTCACACCAATGCATCCCTCCCCAAAACCAAACTCTGGACTACTTTTCTCCAGGTCTTTCTAGAGAACTCCAGTTGTTGCTATTCCTTCCTTGGATCTTTTTAATTTTCCTCTTTCAGGCCCTTGGGCAAATGCTAGAGCCCCAGGCAAGCTTGAAATTAATCATTACTACTGTTCAGATCCCTTTTCTCTTGTCATGGGATTTTTTTTTAAGATTGACATTTATGGGGGCGCCTGGGTGGCTCAGTGGGTTAAAGCCTCTGCCTTCAGCTCAGGTCATGATCCCAGGGTCCTGAGATCGAGCCCTGCATTGGGCTCTCTGCTCAGTAGGGAGCCTGCTTCCTCTCTCTCTGCCTGCCTCTCTGCCTACTTCCGATCTCTGTCTGTCAAATAAATAAAATCTTTAAAAAAAAAAAAAAAAGATTGACATTTATGAAGCCTTCTGCATACTCCTGTCTTGCCTGTGCCCCAGTACCCCCAACATGGATGGAACACTCTCCACAATTTCCTTTATGAACAGCAGGAAAACTAGTGATTGCCCACCTATTAAATATCCCAGATCAAATTAGACTGTCCTTTTAATCTACCCTAGGAAAGCACTTGTTCGCATTTGGGAGGATGTGAAATGGCTAAACTGTGTGCCTTCCTAAAATGCATGTTCATTTTAATACCATTTTTTGTCTTAAAATGTGACCTTGGGTAGGACTAGTTAGAGCCAGATAATTTCAAAGCATTTAGACTTTCTGCCATAATTTAGATCACAATACAAATGTAGCCACCATCTCTGCCTCATTATGATAAGGGAATCTCTGATATTTTTGCCTGCTATCTGAAAAGCGAGTAAAAAGACAAATCAATGCGTGGAAGAAAATTGACAAAGAAGTAGAGAATGCTGGTCTGAGTCTTATGAAAACAATTTCTTACCTTCCTTGGCACCACAGTAAGGATCCATCATAGAACAATGCCAGGTACTGTTGGGGTTAATGGGGAGCAGGAAATCAGCAGCAATGCCCAGCTTGCTAGAATGTAACACAGAGGGCGCTGGGGGTAATGGAAGGTTTGGGAGGAGGGTGGAGGCCTTCGGAAAGCCTGGCCTGCTCCCCACTCTGCTGCTGGAATGCCGAGGGAGGGGCCTTCCCCAAAGCTTTTTAGTCCAAATAGCTGTCCTGTGATCTGAGAGATGGATGCTTTGGCCCCTAGGTGATGTTTGGCAGAACTGGTAGAATAGGAAGATGAGCATATTGTATCTTTCCCAGAAACAGCTCCTCCTAGTGTCAGTAAGACCTCTTGTTGAGAAATCGTGGTAAGGATTTGCGATTATCCTGAAGGACCTATAAAGCAGGAGCAAAGAAGGGCAAAGGGTCTCCAAGCGTTGACCCCCTGCCTTGCCTCTGCAACAGCAAAGTTTGGAGTAATCTTTGATCCGTCACTCCAGGGACTGCTGTCCATTCCTGGCAAGGTACTACTTTTCTGAAATCATGTGTTCTCATGAATTTTTTGAAGTATAATTAATATACAGTCTTATATTAGTTTCAGGGGTACAATATAATGGTTCATCAATTCTGTACATTACTTCATGCTCATGAAGATTGGTGAATTCTTCCTCTCTTTTATCTTTTTAAGCACTCCCCCCCACACACACTTCCCTCTGGGAACCACCAGCCTTTTCTATTTAAGAGTCTTTTTTGTCTGTTTTTCTTTGTTTTCTTCTTAAATTCTACATATGAATAAAATCATATTTGTCTTTCTCTACCTTATTTCACCTAGCCTTATTCCCTCTGGGTCCATCCATGTTTTTGCAAATGGGAAGATCTCCTTTTTTATGGCTAATGAATATTACATTGTACATATATGTCCCATCTTCTTGATTCATTCATCTAGCGGTGGACACTTGGGTTGCTCAGCAACAAAACAAAAAAGGCAATCTCCTAAATTGGAAAAGATATTTGTAAATGATCTAGCTGATAAGGGGTTAATATGAAGAGGAAAATGACCCAGAGCAGGCCCAGGCCAGGAGGCCCCAGAAAATGGCAAGTTACTAACAATAAGCTAGAGATAAGCAGTAGCCCTACTGGCAGCAAGAGCTAACCAGCCCTTTCTGCTTCTGTAAACAGGCTTCCTGCCACAGGCTCCCTGCACTCCTGTTCCCGCCCAAAGCAACCCCTGCTCCCCCAATTTAAACCCACCTCTCGGCAGTCAGCATAGCCCTGGGGACCTGACTCCCTGCAGTCCCCTATGAAAGCCTTGTGACCCAGTTGTCCGGGGCCCAGAATTTCGAGCATGAGCTCATCTGAGTCCCCCAGCATGAAATAAATTCGAGTACTCCTTCTCCAAGTGTCCCTTGAGCTCTGATTTTCATTTTTCTTCAACAAATATCCAAAATGTATAAAGAATTGATACAACTCAGCTCCAAATAAAAAAAATCCAATTACAAATGGACAGAGGAGCTGAATAGACCTTTTTCCAAAGGCAACATACATACAGCCAACAGAGACATGAAAAGATGCTTAACATCACTCATCATCAGGGAATGCAAATAAAAACCACAGTGAACTGTCAACCTGTCAGAATGGATAATATAAAAAACACAAGACACAGTGAGTGTTGGCTAGGATGTGGAGGGAAAGAAGTCTTGTGCACCACGTGGGAATGCAAACTGGGGCAGCTACTAGGAAAAACAGTACGGAGATTCCTGAAAAATTTTAAAATTGAAATACTGTATCTTCCACTAGTTAGTATTTACCCAAAGAAAACAAAAACACTTACTTGAAGAATACAATTTTTCCTGAATTTTTGATTAATAAGTTATTCTCTAAGAAGGGTTCAGGTGTATTAGGATTCATCAAGCTAGAAGTCCACAGAGCTGTCAATGAATGAGGAGATTCATTGATTCTACAGAACTTTGTGGATCTGGAGTTCCCGTGTATCTACTGATGAATGAGACAGTTAGTAGGTGTTGCATATGTACACACATGCATCTGCTTATTGTAAGGGCCTACTTAGCCAGAGCGACTCCATCCCAGTAAAACAGCCATTCTGTTGTTTGTGCAGTAAACTTAAAATGACCCTGCCCCCCCCAGAGGAATTTACTTAGAAACAAGTCTAGGAAACTAGTAAAATGTAGCCGACCAGTCCCTGATAACAGAGCCCAGATGCAAGGACGAGTCAGGCCAGATGGAGGCATCCAATCAGTAAAGCATACATACTATCTTCCTAACCACCAAAGAATATGGGCCCTGCCTTTTCAGGTGCCAACTTGAGCGCCAATTCTGACCAAAGTGATAAGCTAGTTCAAATAGCTACTATAGGGTAAATTGTAATCCAGTTGGCCACCGGTGTGTGACCTAACATGACTGTGCAACTTTCTCTGTGTATTACAATCTCATTGGCCAGGCTCAACCACATGGCTTTTGCTCCATAAAAGCTAGTCTGTGAGGCTGGGGGTGGTTGCTCTCTCTGTAGGAGACGGCCCTGGCCGGTTGGTTTGATTCTCGATACTGGCGTGAAATAAAGCTTTGCTTGACCTTAGCTTTGTATCAGTCTCACTCCTTCGATAATGGACCCCAACACTTATGATTTAGAATACAGACATTTTCGGTGACATGGTTTTCTTCTATTAACACATTTTTATTAATATCAATTGTAATAAGAGTTTTTATTTCCAAAATTTATAATCCGTAAAAAGTAAGGTGCCTAGTAAACACAGATACTGTCTACAAAGTCAACTTGTAGCTCTCCTAGAGGACTTTGACTTTTCTTAACAGTCATCATGTCTAAAAATAATACATTTATACTTCTAATTCTTGATCTTTCAACTGGAATATCTTTTCATTTCTTAGGTTGGATCTGCTATTTGCTCATTATTTCTTGAAGCAACCTCCCTAAGAAAGAAAGTGTGAAAGAGGTAAATTTTCTGTTTTTCTGTTTGAAATGTTTTTATTCCATACTGGTATGGTTAAGTTTGGTAGCTGATGAAAGTGCATGCTGAATCTTTTCTTATTGGTTTCCAAGTATTTGATAATACTTTTTGAATATTATTCATATTATATTGAAAATGTCTTTTATTATCTCCACTTTTACATTCTTCGTTTTATTTCAGTCCTTCTGAAATTTGATGATGATGTGCCTGTGTATGAGTCTCTCTAGAAAGTGTTAGATTCTCCACTGAGCCTTTTTCTTTTTGTTGTCACTCTCTCTTATATATCTATATTCTGAAATATTTAATTAACTCTCCAACCTTATATTTGTTTGAATTTTTTAAAATAATTTTGTCAATCGTGTTTAAAAACATAATCCAGAGCATTCAAGAAAAGAAATCTCTGTAGGTCTTTGAATTGTTGAATTTTAGAGGCAAAACCTTTTTTTCAGGGGACATAGAACCTTACCCATGACCAAAATTAAAAAGTAGTGGTAGTAAGTAGTCTTTGCCCTTCCTCTCCACCTCCCCTTCTTCCTCCTCTTCCTTCTCATCCCACTGTTGGTGATTATGTAATGCTGTCGGAGATGTAAATTAATACAACCTTCCTGCAGGGCACTTTACTGCAGGTACGACTTACTAAAAAATTGTAAGAATACCATAAAGATGTATTCAAGAATAGGATAATTTATGGCCACAATTGAGAAAATATATCAATTAAGTTATACTTAGGTGCAAGTAAATGGTGAAAATTTCCTGAATTAATAGAGTGACTTATTTTAAATTAAAATATTAAAATGGGTAGATTTGGCATCAGTTAATTCAGTGGCTTATATATATCAGTAAAGAAGTTGGATTCATTTCTCATATTGGCTTATGGTGCCTGTCTACAATTAAACTGGCAAGAATTATACTACTATAGGAATTGATTAGACTAAACAAGATTGAGACTAATTTCTGAAAAAGTTGTTGAGATTATGTTGGTAATTAGCATGGTGGCCAAGCTTGCCACTGGAATTATTAATTAAAGTTTTGGAATTTCATATGACCATACAGGAATGGATCTCACAAAGGTCTAAAGCTAGGACCCACTGACATTTGTTTTGGGATGACTAACTTTAACTTTATTGAATCTCAAAGAGAGTTTGTAAGAGTTGGTTTGTGCTTAGAACCTAGTGCAATAGACAGAAAGATACTCAAGTCTGCAGAGCAGCTGAGACAGTCAGGCAGGGGGTTTGGGGTTGGGTGGCAGAATACACAAGTACAAAACAGGGAAGGCAAGCTTCTAAAATCTGTCCACATTCTCACTGTGCATAAGTGGAATGAATCCTTATACCTCACATACCTGAAGTGAGCTCTTTTGGGGGTCTAGACATTAACCCGTGGACAAATTCCTCTTTTGTTCAGTCATTCCCATAAGCTTACATGACTTTTGTCACATTGAAAAAACCCCATCCCATGTCCTTCAGTGTTTTTCTATCACTGATACAATTATCTATACTAATAATCATGTGGGTGGTGTATTGTGGAAGTCTCACAATTTTAAGAGAATTGGAAAATATTTAGGACAAACATTTAAGGATAGAAACTTCTATCTTATTAGGACATTGTGCTCATAAATAGTGTTATTTTAAAATTCATTGGGACTGGATGAAAAAGAGTAAGGTTCAATCTTAGAACTTCAGATGAGCAGTAATCTGTGTGTACCAGAGACGAATGCTTATGTCTGTATAGTTCACTGGGAGTTTCCAAAATTTATGTGACTTGAAGAAACTCTTTGGAAAATCCTGCAGGATGGAAGAAAAGCATCATAGAGACAATATCAACATTTAGAGAAAATAATTTGAACTTTGCTTTTTGGCATAGGGATGTGATGATGATGATGATATATCGATGACATGTATCTACTTAATTAACCTCATTCATGAAGTGAGTGATGCTTTTGCTGCTGAAAGGAGAAGTTCATCAGAACTTTACATGTTCGCCTTTTTAAATGCAAATGACAGTAGTGCTGAAATAGCAAACTGAATTGAGGACAATACATCACTAAGTAAGCTTTTTAATTCAAGATAAATAGATAAAGCACAAGCAATAACAAGGACTGATCTTGAGTAACTTCAAATAGTCTGATTTTAGCACATCACAAAGTAAACTCAGAATTTTTGTGAGAGGAAGGGATCCAGTAGCCATCTGTGGAATTTGAAATAGTATAACTTTTCAGCAAAGGAAGAGACATAAGCTTGATCCACCTGCCAGTGTCTCATAATGTTATTTTCCTTATTTTATTGCATTTTTCTCCAATTCCAGTAATATGAACAGATTCACAAGATACTTAAATAGCAAAGAACATAAGATATACTCCTACTCAACTGTCAGGTACAGGTCAAATAATTGAGGCCCTTTATCCTTTTAGAAAAATACATCTGTAAGATGTCAGAATGTCCTGTCTCTTTAAAGATAGGTTATAGAGGTCAATGGCTAAGTGCATAACCATGGGATGTCATGACCTGGATTTGAATTAGTCAAAATGTTTACTAATCATGTAATCTGGCCAGGTCTTTTAAAATGCCTAAGCCTTAGCTTTTTTTTTTTTTTCTCTCTCTCTATCCACCTGTATTCACTGGGTCATTATGAGGAATAAATTGAATAATGTATTTTAAAAGTTACACAAAGTTTTCAGACAATCTTAGCAAATGGATCTAGTGTGGATCACTATCCAGGCAAAACTTCCTGAAAACTATTGATAAACCATCACCAAAACATCATTATATGCCAAATACTTTTTCAAAAAAATGGTAAAAAGAAAGCTCTGTCTCAAATTAGAAAGAGGAATAAGAGAGTCTCAGAGAAAAGAAGTCAAGTTGACACTGGTGATCCTTGCCTGGCCCTGAGGACTTGGTTTCCATGTGGACTGTGGTGAATAGTGCCATGGCCTTACTTGAAGGCAAGCTTGAAGCTGGCTATAAAGAAGACCACTCACAGAGCTGCAGCACTTGAAGTGACAGATAATCTCTAAAAATGAAGGAGAGAAACTATAGAATGGAATTTTTCTTTCCCTTATGCTATGGATGGGAAAAATAAAAAGATGTTTGAAAATTTGAATCCCCCATCCTGGATCACACATGAAAAGAGATCAGAATTCCATAAGACAACACAACTTTAAAATATTACATACAAGAGCAAAATCAATATCTAGAAATGAAAATAGAGTGATTTTTAATATAATAAATAGCCTAAAAATTGTTAAAGAAAATTAAAGAACTGTTTGACATGGGAATACACACACATTAGAACAGAAATATAAACATATGAGAAATAGGAAGAAAAGAGAGGGTTCTAGCACATTTATAATGGTAGTTCCCAGATGAAAAAATACACAATATGGGACAGATTACAGTAGTAGAGATTGGACTGGAAATTTATGGGTTTGACGAATGAAAATAAAGACAATGCATAATTGAAGAATCACAAATGAAGCAGAGAAAACACCCAGAAATACAATAGTTAAAACCAAAAGGAATGACACTTATATGCAATAGGGCAATAAATACAAGGTCAAGAGTCCAAGTAAATACACCTTTGATTTCAAACAGTAAAAAAATAAAATATGTAACTTTCTGTATATTCTTTGGGAAAACGTCAAACATGAGAGCATAATGAAGCCATTTTTCAGGAGTGAAACACAATATTACAAATAATCTGACATTCACAGAATGAAAATGTCTTCAATAAGAAATGAGTTATCAGTAAGAAGCAAGACAGTCAGTACAGAAATTCAGCTTCTGGCCAGGATGAAATAACAGGAACCAGATCTATGCTTCCAAGTGAAGCTATTTAAAAAACAAACAAGATTATGAAAAAGTGGTTTTCAAGACACTGGGCATCACAAAATGAAGAAAAAGGATCCCTTAGAAATGGGGTGGGGAGGAATACGAGCCCTAGAAAGACCCATGCTTACTGCATTCAGACTTTTAAGTCAGGGGACTGACCCACATGTAGTTCTATAGGTCTCTGTGTTAGCAGTAGCTGGGAATCTGGAAAACTAGCCAACTGAATAGAGGACAATACACCACTAAGTAATCTTTTAAATTCAAGATACATAGATAAAGCACAAGCAATAACAAGGACTTACCATGAGTAACTTCAAATAGTCTGATTTAAGCACATCACAAAGTAAACTCAATATTCGTGAGAGGAAGGGATCCAGTAGCTGCAGGGGTTCACAGTAGGGAATCCTGTGAGGAAAGAGTCCCAGAGAGAGAATTTCAGAGATCAGTAGAAGGTTCTCTTGAATATTCAGCTGAGTACTTACCAGGTATGCATGTGAGGATACTAATCAAGGCCAGGAAAAAAGCAGCTGGAAGAATTAGAAGGAACAGTGATTGATGTTTACATGGGGCTAGGAATAGGGCCTGCTCCCCTCAGTTGATGATTCCTAGAACATGACACAAAGTGTTTCTTTGAGCTTATGTGCTAAAGCTGTAAAAATGTATTTAATGTTCTCTTTCCTCATATCCAGTATCTATCAGTTATGGGTCATTTTTGATTAGGTGATATTTGCCCTCACCCAAGGTTGTATTTTCCTGCACTCTTTCAACTTTTTTTTTTGGCTTTCTCAACTCAGTCCATGAAGCTACCATTACCTTTATATTTTATAGCCCACTTGTGGTACATTATAGATTGATTGGTCTGCTCATGAGCCCTTCCTAAACTTCGAGAAACTATTAGGGTATGTTAAATATATAAATGTTTTTTTGCTCTGAATTCTGATAAGCAGAATAAGCTAATCACCTGTCAAAGAAATTACCTCAGAAACCCTCTCATGAATTTGCTTTCTTTACTCTTCCAGTTATATTGCTCATAGCAGTCTTTCAAAATACTTCAGAATTTGTTGATTTCTCCAGGGCCTAAGGATCTTGACTGAATGTGCCTATATCTGTGCAGAAGGGGTATTCTTGGATGCTTCCATATTGTTGGGTCCGTAATCAAAGGAGCGAGACTGATACAAAGCGAAGGTCAAGCAAAGCTTTATTTCGCGCCAAGCATCAAGAATCAAACTGACCAGCCAGGGCCATCTCTTACAAAGAGGTGACCCCTCTCTGCCTTACAGACTTGCTTTTAAGGGCAAAGGCCATGTGGTTGGGCCTGGCCATGCACAGGTGGCCAGTGACACAGAGAAAACTGCACAGTCAGGCTAGGTCACACATAAGTGACCAATTGAGTTAAAATTTACCCCATAGTAGGCATCTGAACTACCCTATCACTTTGGTCAGAATTGGCACCCAAAAGGCGGGGTCCACACACCTTGGTAGCTAGGGAGACAGTATGCATGCCTCACTGATTGGATACCTCCACCAGGCCTGACCTGCCCTTATATTTGGGCTTTGTTACCTGGGACTGGTTTCCGGGACTTGTTTTGGTTTTTTTTTTTAAGATTTTATTTATTTACCCAACAGAGAGAGATCACAAGCAGGCAGAGAGGCAAGCAGAAAGAGAGGAAGGGAAGCAGGCTCCCTGCTGAGCTGAGAGCCCGATGCGGGGCTCGATCCCAGGACCCTGGGATCATGACCTGAGCTGAAGGCAGAGGCTTTAACCCACTGAGCCACCCAGGCACCCCCGGGACTTGTTTTTAAGTAAGTCCCCTGGGGGGGAAGGGGGGCAGGGACAGTTTAAGTTCTTACTGTATAAACAACAAAGTCATTGTTTAACCAGATGGAATCGCACTGGCTAAATGGGCCCTTACATTCCCCCCTTTTCTTAGGAGATTAGTCAAATCTTTGACTTTTAGCCAGCTCTATGCCCCCCTTTTTCTAGAAATAGTATGTCAAGTCCTAATTATCTATATGTCCCACCTGTAATTTAACAATAGGAGCAACAATGAACTCAATGAACTCATTGTTTTTGAGTCTTAGCTTTGGTCCAGGATCGGCAGGGTCCACTGGCAGCAGCATCCATATCTGGGGGGCGTCTTTGTCCTCAGCTCATTTGACGTGACCTGTGCAAATCCAGGCCACAATGCCCTCAACTTCTACCCCTGTAGGGGTGGTTAGGATGACAGCAAACGGTCCCTTCCAGCAAGGCTCCAAGTTTCCCACTTGGTGGCGACTATCCAAACCAAGTCCCTGGGTTGGTAAGGATGTGGTTCCACCTAAGTCTCCGTCTCAGTGTGGGCAGTTCAGATCCCTGCATGGGCTCTTTTTTTTTTTTTTAAGATTTTATTTATTTATTTGATAGAGATCACAAGTAGGCAGAAAGGCAGAGAGAGAGAGGAGGAAGCAGGCTGTCCGCAGAGCGGAGAGCTGCATGGGCTCTTTTTAAGACAGACTGTAATGCCTACAGTGACCTTGGCCATCTGCAGTGCCTTGGGGAGTGAAATCAGCTCCACTTTGCGCCAAGATTCCATTTGGCAGGGCCGCTGTCCAGAGTCCCTGCTCGGCTCAGGAGAAACCACTGCAGCCCCCACATACCTCTTTCCACCGACAATGTAGTTACTCCCGTCTGTGAACAGAGTCATCTCCGCATCCGGGAAGGGAGTGTCTCTAAGATCCAGCCTTATTCCTGTGACCTGGGTTAGGACCTCCCTGCAGTCGTGTGGGTGGTCAGCCAGCTCCTCTGGTAGCAATGTGGCTGGATTTAACACTGCCGGGGGCTGGAAAGTCACTTTCAGTTCATTGAGGAGGAGGGCCTGATACCCCATCACTCGGGCATTTGTCATCCACCGGTCTGGTGGAGTCCGGAGAAGGCCCTCGATAGCATGGGTGGTGGTCAAGATGAGATTTTGACCCAAAGTCAATTTACTTGCATCCTTGACCAGGAGGGCCATGGCAGTAATTATGCAGAGGCAAGGAGGGGGCGGGACCCAGCCACTACTGGATCTAGCTTCTTTGCCAAGGCCCCAGAGTCTGAGTCAAAACTCCCTTGGCCACCCCTTCTTTTGCTTCCCAGGGGAGGGAGTACTGCTGGACGTGAACAGCTGTGGCCATTGCTTTTAACTGTACCACCACTGGAGGCTGTCCCTTGGCCAAGCCAGGGGCTTCCCTTCTGCCGAGACCTTGGGAAGCTTGACCTGTAGGGCTTGGAAAAGGTTCCCCCACTTTTTCTCCTCTGGTTCTGAGACTGGCTCATAAAGGAGGTATTCATCTACTGCTGCCACAAACACCTGCACAGTGGGGCTCCGAACCATGGCCCCTTCAGTCTTTGGTGGCCAGCACTGCCATCCTCTTTTTGGGGCACTCCTTGGCCCAATGTCCTTTTCCCTGCAGTATGCACACTGATCTGAATCTAAGGCTTCCTGCCCGCTTTTTCCATAGACCATCCCCTACCTGCCTTTTCCCTTTCCATTGACCTCTTTCCCCCTGTAATGTCCTTCCCCATGTAATGTCAAAACCTTAACTATTTTTTTTTTTGGTCCATTTTCATCTTCTTGGGCATCCCTGTTGTTAAACACCTTTTCTGCTATTCCCACTAACTTAGTCAGGAAATCCTTCAATTTTCTGAAGTTTCCTCCTTACATCTGGGGCTGACTAACTGGCAAAGGCAGATCATCTAAACGTGCACCTTCTCTGAAGTTTATCTCAAGTTGCCTAGCTTAGGTAAACAAACATTTAAAGATAACCAAATCTAGAATTTAACATCCATAAAGGTGTGTTATTAAGACATAATTTTTCTCTCTAAAATAACCCTCATTTCCAGAGATAGCCAAATCAGGACTAATTCATTTGAAAAACAAGTCCAGTTTTAACAAATTTGGCCTAATTATTTACATAAGCTCAGGAAGAACAGTGAGTGATCATATAGATCTTTTAGAATCTGCTTTGCTGGAACTTCTTATAAGGAATCTCTAGGTTGAACTTTTAGTAGCCTCTCCGGGCCAGAAGCCAAGCCATGTACTTGCCATCAGACATGCCTGCAATACCTGTTGATTTGGGCAAATACCTATTCCTGAGGTACTCAAAGTATCAAGAGACCTGCACCTGCCAGGAAGCAATATCCTTTACTCACCTGGTGAGGCTTCTGGGAACTCTGTAAGCAAGGTATCATGCCAACAGGTCCAAAGGGCTTTACAGCTCCGGGCTTTATAAAGTCAACCTTAGTTCCTTTAAGCTGTCTGGTCATATCTGAGTCTTTTCAAATATGACATTCCAGTCAAAGCCTTGGTAAAATAACCAGTATTTCCAATGGTGTCCTGTTACAAAGAGAACAGATTCTTATTGAACTTATGCAAATGACTGATTGCCAAGGAAGAAAGAATACTTGCTGAGACCTTTTGGTTTCAGAGGGTTCAGATAGAGTTGAATGCCTTGATTTGTTTACAAACGAGTGCTTTTACATTTCTGTAAGTTAGAGAAAACTTAAGAAAAAGTTTCCCTAGTCTGGAAGAGCAAACATTACAGAACCAGTAATGTTGAAAATAAGACAAAACATTAAGAGACACAACATTATAATCTTTCAGTTCATCTAGTCCCATGTTGCTAATTCTGGTTTGGTCCGAATGCAGCTTTTACTTCTGGAAATTCTTACCCATTTCAGTTCCAGGATTTCAACATATCAAATACCTGTATTTACTGAAAGTCTCCCATATGAATTTCCTTTAAGGCGGAATTCATTTTACAAGAGGATTAAAACAATTACAAGTGACAAAAATTCAGAATAAATATGGTTAAATATCAAGTGATGACACTTATCAAAACATTAAAACTTTGGGAAATGTATAGAACCTCTAGAGTAGTTACAGCATTTACCCAAATGTAAAACCCAAGGTTTATCATTGGTTTAGCAGTATTCCCTGAGTAACTTAGCATATCAAGGAAAAGCCTTATGAGTCAAAGAGATCTTATTTACAACTCTGAGCAGGCAAAGAGAAAGCCATTTACATTTTCTTAGAAACACCTCAATCTCTAGTAAAGACTAAATATTAACCAATTGTATACTGTTACAACAGAATTCATAGAAGGCAAATTTATGAATCAGTTAAGCACAAAACATGTTTACCAACAGATTTCAAAAGCACAAATCTAGTTCCAGCAACCAGCACTCTAGCATTTTATCCCATTTGGTTTAAAGTTTCAGGTTACCAAAGACTTTGAAAGGTACTTTAACAATTACCCATTAAAACTTTGAGACAGACAATTAACCATCAGTTTTAGTCATCTCTTTGCTAACAGATTTCAGCAAACAACAGGAGCTTATTTGACCCTCAGTAAACTGAAGTTTCACATTTACTGCTGTTAACTCAAAAGACATGTTCATCTTAATTAAACCAACAAATTTAACTTAGTTCAAATACTGATTTACGTTCCACCTGGGCCCACTCCACTTCCAATGTTTACCTGAGACACGGGTGGAAAGATCTGGAGTGGGGGGTGTTAGGTCCAGGAGGTGCTCTCCTTCCTCCTTGACAGTGAATAGAGGAGGAGCCGTGGTGCAGGAAGCACCAGGATGGTCTAGAGGCCAGTTATGCAGGCCACACCCAAGATGTTGCAGAAACAGAACAAGGAGACAGAAGAACAAAGTGCCGCCAGAAGGCAGAGAAAGAATTCCCAGTTTTAGAGCTCATCAGCTCTGAGAGAGGAGCAAATGCCATGCTTTCCTGCCAGCAAGGAGGGGGCACTAGGCAGTCCACGTCGAGCCAGAGAGGGCAAGGAACTTCCCCAGAACGAAGGGAGTTTCAGCAGCTGCTTGGGAACGTTCCTTAAAGCCTCTGTCTCAAGTTAGACTAACCTCAGTTGGCTCCAGTTATAGCCATTAACACAAGAAATGAGTGAGGGAGAAGCCCCACATCTATTAGGAGGAACGGAGAGATGAAAGTCAGAGTCCCCTTACTCTCTGCTTAACCCACTCTTTCAAACACAAGAAACAACACAACAGACAACAAAAAGACAAGACAAAGACAACAAAAAGTCAACCGCAGACCGAGCGGCGGTCCTCACCCAGACCCTGCCACCGGTGGGGATTTTCTCAGTCCCCTATAAACACTCACTGCTGGGGATTTTCTCGGTCCCCTACAGACAAGCAACACAACAGAACAGAAGACAAAAAGACAACCGCAAACCCAGTGGCAGTCCTCACCTGGACCCTGCCGCTGGTGGGGATTTTCTCGGTCCCCTATAAACACTCACTGCTAAGGGTTTTCTTGGTCCCTTGCAAACGAGCAACACAACGGACAACAAAGACAACCACAGACCCAGCGGCTGGTGGAGATTTCCTCGGTCTCCTGCAACCACCCGCTGGTGTGGATTTTCTCGGTCTCCTGACTGCCTAGGGGGACCCTAGATGACCTACCAGAAGAGGGATGGGGCATCCCTGCATCCACTCCAGCCCTGGAGAGCATGGCTGCATCCAGCTTCTCCCTGGTGGGCCATACCCTGGAGCTCCGCAACCAGACAGACCAGATCCCACAGAATAAAATCTGGAGATCTTACCTCCAGAGGCCTTTCCCAGAAATTCTGATGCTGGCTCAGTTCTCGTCGTTTAATCCCGGATGAGCCCCCAAATGTTGGGTCCATAATCAAAGGAGTGAGACTGATACAAAGCGAAGGTCAAGCAAAGCTTTATTTCGCGCCAAGCATCAAGAATCAAACTGACCAGCCAGGGCCATCTCTTACAAAGAGGCGACCCCTCTCTGTCTTACAGACTGGCTTTAAAGGCAAAGGCCATGTGGTTGGGCCTGGCCATGCACAGGTGGCTAATGACACAGAGAAAACTGCACAGTCAGGCTAAGTTACACGTAAGTGACCAATTGAGTTACAATTTATCCCATAGTAGGCATCTGAACTACCCTATGACTTTGGTCAGAATTGGCACCCAAAAGGCGGGGTCCACACACCTTGGTAGCTAGGGAGAGAGTATGTGCACCTCACTGATTGGATACCTCCACCAGGCCTGACCTGCCCTTGTATTTGGGCTTTGTTACCTGGGACTTGTTTTTAAATAAGTCCCCTGGGGGGAAGGGGAGCAGGGACAGTTTAAGTTCTTACTGTATAAATAACAAAGTCATTGTTTAACCGGATGGAATTGCCCTGGCTAAATGGGCCCTTACACATATGTTAATACATTTATAGAAAAATAGACCTTTCACAGTTTTTACCTGCACAAAACAGGCACTAGAGTTTGAGGAAGAATTCTTACTTTTCCTACTACAGAATTCTTTAAGAATGAATTATTCTCAATGTTAAACAAAATTAAAAAAAAAACACTATTCCAGGGAAGAAACTGTTTTTAACATAGAAAAAACCCCACAGATTAGCATATGTATTTGAAGACATAAGTCCTTTCTCCAATCTAACAAATTCCCAGAAAGAAAAGGTCTGTGTGGGCTATACCAGTAACTTTCTCATGTATTCATGTACTAAAGACAGCACCACTGTCAGTGGGGTGCTGAATTTACCAGAATAGCCTTCCTGTTACGAACCAGACTGCCTTAAACTGGACTGAGAAATAACTGCTCCAATTTCTCCCTCTCTGTTCACTCTGGGTTGAACAGAGGGAAAGTCCTTCCCTTTGATTTTCTCCTGAGTTCCCTTATCTCAGTAGAGCCAGAACACTTACACTGAAAGACTTTGGAAAAGCTGTGGGAGCAGCAGGGCATAAGGCAGCCCTAGAGTCCATTGGGGTGGCAGAGGAACAGAGCCGAGAGGAACAGAATGATTTTCCTGCCTGCCTGGATCTCAGCAGCCTCAGGACTTGTCCCCATGTCTCAAAGGCAACATGGCACCAAATCACAGGTTTTCAGACCCACAAGGGTTCTTTGAGATTTCTCAGAAACTCCTCTAATGATGTGATTTTAACAGGGATAAGGGGAATTTTAAGGGCAGGTGGGACTTCTATTTTAACAGAGCAGCTTTGATTTTAGCTTTTTTTTATATTTGGACTTAATTACAATTTGAATTAAAAAGAAAAAAGTTTTGAGAAATACTAATCCAAGTGACCGCCACGGTCTTCTCTATCCCTGTCATGCTGATGAAGTTTTAGAATTCAAGTGAGGTTCAGTGGGGTGAAGCCCGGAGTGGATGACCAAGAAAGAATTCTTGAGACATCTTTGGTGCAAAATGGTGGTTTATTATAGCACAGGACAGACAGGACCCATGGGCAGAAAGAGCTGCTGCCCCGGGGTTGTGAGGAGTGGTGATTATAAGCTAAGGTTAGGGGAGGTAAAGAAAAGTGAGGGTTTGAAAGAACTTTCATGTTTTAAAGAAGACACACAGGTATCAGAGGCTTTGCTATTTGTCAAGGTAAGGTGGTTTTTCCTTTCAGTAAGGCATTAACAGTAAGATAGTTAAGAGCCTCCTGGAGGAATGTCACACTCCTGCTACACCTGTCCATCCTCATCAATGAGCTTTAGGTTTAGAAGAAATTTAACTTTATTTACATTTCCCTCTGCCTCAGGCTCCCTCAGTTGTAGGGAGCTGAAGATGATGTTAGGGCTTCAGGAACTGAGTTATGGGTCTTTGGAAGTTAGGCTGTTGGTAAGAAAGCCTCTTCCTTGTAAATCACTAGGATGTTTGTAAAGTGAGGGAGACTCAGGGCTTGCAGGATTGTGATCTCTACAAGTTAACTATTTGTTTTTCCTTGAGGGCAGCCAGGAGTGCCTGAAGAATATCACACAAACCACAAAGAGGGGGCGGGGGTGGTGGTGCTGTAGGGTGCCAGCTTCTCCTTTGTCCTCAGCTAGCCTTCTGTTCCCTCATCAATGCTATAAGGCTTTATTCCATTAACACCCAAGTAAACAGCCATCCTCCTGACTTATCATCTTAAACTATTTGACATTCATTCATTTTAACATTGATGTCGCCCAAGTAACCTAGTCACAAATTTCTAAACAAAGTAAAAATATTCTGCTAGTCTTGAAATTTTTCTTTAATTCACAATATGCTATTTTTAGACAAATTCAAGAACTTCTGTTTCTTACAAGTATTATGTCAATATAGTTTCTTTATTGAAAATGTGGAATATTGCAGATAGACTTTATCAAACCTTGATGTAACACTGGAATGATTCAAGCTCTAGCAATATAATTTACTGTATCTATTTTTCTAAGATTTTATTTATTTATTTGACAGAGAGATCACAAGTAGGCAGAGAGGCAGGCAGAGAGGCAGGCAGAGAGGGGGAAGCAGGCTCCCTGCTGAGCAGAGAGCCCAATGCAGGGCTTGATCCCAGGACCCTGAGATCATGATCTGAGCCAAAGGCAGAGGCTTTAACCCACTGAGCCACCCAGGTGCCCCACTGACATCTATTCTTTACTCAAGGAAACAAAATACAAATATACTTTATTTTGGTTTTGTTTCTCTCCTTCCTGGTCTTCTTCAAGCAAATACCAATTTATTGATAATTCATTTGGAACAATATCACGGGTTCTGACACAGTATTGTCTTTGCTGCCAATGGACCTCAGTGAGGTAGCTGAACACCTGGCCATAGATGTCTTCCACTTCAGGCCAGTCCTGATAGTCTCATTTTATCCTGAGTAAAAGGATATTCTTCTTCTTGAACTACTACTAGTGTGGGACTGAGAGGAAACTGTGGTATTTAGCAAAACTTGCTCAAGGGTTGAGAAATTAGAAGAACCTATGTTCCTGGCCTTACAGCCTGTCTTACCTATTTGAATAAGTGCTAAGACACAGACCAAATCTGATTAATTCAAGTTTACAAAACTGCATGAGGGAGATTAATTAGTCTGTACCAAATTATAATTTGCACAGTTTTATGCAAATGAAAACCTAGGTGAAATACATAACAAATTCTTTTGAAGCCTTTTTTCTAAATAAGTTAATATATATAATTTTTCCTAAGAAAATTTTCCTCAAAATCTATCCCCATAGAGACAGAAAATTCAGAGACCAATACCAATGAAAAACTAGGAAAATAATAGTTAAAGAAAATCCCACCAGGAATTTTCACAGGAGAAAGACATCAGAGAGATGCACAGGGGGACTAAACAAATTCTTTAAAAAAACAAAAACAAAAAACCCAAGCCTAAATGGCATGAAGTATTGTAGAATATATGAAAAAGAAGTTTTTAAAAATTTCTTTGGCATGAATACAACATAGATATCAAAACCTGACAAAAATTACAGGTGATTTTTTATAAAATATTATTGTAGTTGACTTACAATGTTACATTAGAAATGGATTTAACAAATGCAAAATATCAGGGTAATTATGTATAAGAAAAAACGACAAATGGATCTATTTTATATACCTTCTGAGAGTAAGCATTTGAGATTCTGAATAAAGGATCTGGGAGGAGGTAAGGAAACCAGCGGAACTTTCGACAATATCAAAGGGTTTTAGAAACAAAAAAAGTCTGGAGCTGTCAAGGCAGCCAAATTTGAGGAAACGATGCCAGGGTAAAGTGAGGTATAGGAGTTTGTACCTGAAACACCTCTTGGATGCACAGGGCCAACTCTGGGACACTAGCCATACTTGGGGGGGGGACCCACAGAGTTCAGGTCTGGACCTGAAGGAGAAGCTTCTGGAAGACTTTCCAAGGGCTGTACCCAACAACCTGGGGAGAACAGAGTCAGAATGAGCCTCCCCAAATATTGCAATCCACATTTGAATTAGTCAATCCCATCTCCCAACAAGGAATAAAATATTCTCTGTAGGTAAAGATCATCCTACAAAGTTCGAAAATGTAACATACAAAATGTCCCATATTCAGAGTAGTATTAAGCTAAATTAAAGAAAACCCAAGACTATATGACAGAGTAGAAAACTCTCTATGGTAAAGATATGGCTCCAGCTCATTTTGATCTATAGATTCCATTGAATTGCACTCAAAATTCCAGAAGTTTATATTTGATGGAAATGAACAATCTTATTCTAACATTTTTTTTTAATTGGGAAAAGAAGCGAAAGAGCAAAGAAAAACTCTTAGAGGAACACATGCCTTGGAGACTTATCTTACCACATACTAATACTTGATTGAATGAAATAAATATAACTATTACAAGGACAGAAAAATACCACAATGAAAGAACAATCTGGAAACACACCCACCCATAATAGCAGTCTCCTTACATTTAGAGCTTTAACATGAGTAATGTTTTTAAATAACAAATGACACTGCTCTTCCTTTGGAGAAGAATCATTTTTTCAGTAAATGCTACTCACTCAGGCAGATATTTTTATGAAAAAGGTAAACTTTAAGTCAAATGAAAATAATTCTGAATGTTACTCTAAAGACAAGAATTCTCTTTTTGGTGTTCATTTTATTTTATTTTCAGTGTTCCAAAATTCATTGTTTATGTACCACACCCTGTGCTTCATGCAATATGTGCCCTTCTTAATACCCACCACCAGGCTCACCCAACCCCCCACCCCCCTCCCCTCCAAAACCCTCAGTTTGTTTCTCAGAGTACACAGTCTCTCGTGGTCCCTCTCCCCCCTCTGATTTCCTCAATTCACTTTTCCTTTCTTTCTCCTAATGTTCTCCATGTTATTCCTTATGTACCCCAAATAAGCAAAACCATATGATAATTGACTCTTTCTGTTGACTTATTTCACTCAGCATAATCTCCTCCAGTCCCATCCATGTTGATACAAAAGTTGGGTATTATTTATCTTTTCTAATGGAGGCATAATGCTCCTTTGTATATAAGGACCATATCTTCTTTATCCATTCATCTGTTGAAGGGCATCTTGGCTTTTTCCACGGTTTGGCAATTGTGGCCATTGCTGGTATGAACATTGGGATACAGATGGCCCTTATTTTCCCTACATCTGTATCTTTGGGGTAAATACCCAGTAGTGCAGTTGGAGGGTCACAGGGTTTTGCTCTATTTTTGATTTCTTACAGAATCTCCACACTGTTTTCCTAAGTGGCTGCACCAACTTGCATTCCCACCAACAGTGTAAGAGGGTTCCCCTTTCTCTACAACCTCTCCAACACTTGTTGCTTACTGTCTTGTTGATTTTGGCCATTCTAACTGGTGTAAGGTGGTATCTCAATGTGGTTTTGATCTGAATCTCCCTAATGGCTAATGATGATGAACATTTTTTCATGTGTCTGTTAGCTATTTGAATGTGTTCTTTGGAGAGGTGACTGCTCATGTCTTCTGCTCATTTTTAACATGATTATCTGTTTTGTGTGTGTTGAGTTTGAAGAGCTCTTTATAGATCTTGGATATCAGCCCTTTGTCTGTACAGTCATTTGCGAATATCTTCTCCCATTCCGTGGGTGGCCTCTTTGTTTTGTTGACTGTTTCCTTTGCTGTGCAGAAGTTTTTGATCTTGATGAAATCCCAGAAGTTCATTTTCACTTTTGTTTCCTTTGCCTTTGGAGACATGTCTTGAAAGAAGTTGCTGTGGTTGATGTTGAAGAGGTTACTGCCTATGTTCTCCTCAAGGATTTTAATAGATTCCTGCCTCACATTGAGGTCTCTTATCCATTTAGAATTTATCTTTGTGTATGGTGTAAGAGAATGGTCAAGTTTCATTATTCTATACATAGCTGTCCAATTTTCCCAGTACCACTTATTGAAGAGACTATCTTTTCCACTATAAATTTTTTCCTGCTTTGTCAAAGATTATTTGACCATAGAGTTGTGGGTTCATATCTGGGTTCTCTGCTCTGTTCCACTGGCCTATGTGTCTGTGCCAGTAGCATTCTTTAAAAAAAAGAATTCTTAAGAATTAATATATCAGAGACTATTTTCATATCTTTAAGATATGCAAATATTTCTCTCTTTGGCAAGATAAGTAATGCATTAATAAATGCTTAGCCTTAGGTCGGAGTGCAGCCGGAGGCCAGGGAAACGGGAGTAACTGAGTGCTTTTCTCTGAGGGTGCACTTAGGAGTGGGGCCCCGAGCTCTCAGCTCCTCTGGGCTGGAGATTGGGAGGCCACCATTCTCATTCCTGTCCTCCAGAACTCTACATAAAGCATTCAGGGAACAAAAGCTCCTGAAAGTGAACCCAAGCAGATTACTTAGCCTGGCCCCTGGTAAGGGCGGTGCAATTCCACCTCAGGCAAATACACTTGAGAATCACTACAACAGGCCCCTCCCCCAGAAAATCAACAAGAAATCCAGCCAAGACCAAGTTCACTTACCAAGGAGAACAGCGGAATTCCAGAGAAGGAGAAAGCAAAGTACGGATTTCATGACTTTCTCCCCATGATTCTTTAGTCTTGCAGTTAATTTTTTTTAATTTTATTTTTTTCTTCTAATTTTTTTTAACTTTTACCCTTTCATCTTTAATTATATGTGCTGCTGAAGCGAGCACTACCCTTTCCTCTTTTAACGTTTTTTAACTAGTTTATCTTAATAACTTTCAAAAAAATAATAATCTTTTTTGAACCTCCATTATTATAGTCATATTTTATCCTTCATTGTATCTAACTTTATTTTTTGTATACACATAGGGTTTTTTCTTCTAAAAAATTTGGGGTACAACTTCTTCTAATAGATCAAAATATACACTAAATCTAGCTCTGGCCTTGTTCTAGTCTCCAGCCCAAGGAAATCCTCTCCACTTTCTTTTTCTTTATTCTCCCAACCAACTTACTTTATCAACTCCATTTTTAGAAATTTTAAAAAATTTTTTCTTTCATCTTTATATGCATACTCCATCCCTTTATTGTGTTTACCCTTATATGTGTTTTTCATTCTTTAAAATTTTGGAAGGTAGTTTCTTCTAAGAGACCAAAATACTCCCAAATTAAGTGGGTGACCCTGTTCTAGTCACCAGTCCAATATATATATGTTTTCTTTCTTTTTTATATTTTTTCTTTATTTGTTTTCTTTTTTATTTTTTCTGAACTTCTTTTTATCCCATTTCTCCCCCTCACCCCCCACAATTTGGGGTCTCTTCTGATTTGGTTAAAGCACATTTTCCTGGGGTCTTTGCCACCCTTTTAGTATTTGCTTTGCTCCTTCATCTATTCTTTTTTTTTTAAGATTTTATTTATTTATTTGACAGAGAGAGAGATCACAAGTAGGCAGAGAGGCAGGCAGAGAGAGAGAGAGGGAAGCAGGCTCCCCACTGAGCAGAGAGCCTGATGCGGGGCTTGATCCCATGACCCTGAGATCCCGACTCCTTCATCTATTCTTATCTGGACAAAATGACAAGGCAGAAAAACTCACCACAAAAAAGAACAAGAGGCAGTACCGAAGGCTAAGGACCTAGTCAATATAGACATTGGTAATATGTCAGATCTAGAGCTCAGAATGATGATTCTCAAGGTTCTAACCAAGCTCGAAAAAGGCATGGGAGATATTAGAGAAACCCTCTCTGGAGAAATAAAAGCCCTTTCTGGAGAAATAAAAGAACTAAAATCTAACCAAGTTGAAATTAAAAAAGCTATTAATGAGGTACAATAAAAGATGGAGGCTCTTTCTGCTAGGATAAATGAGGCAGAAGAAAGAATTAGTGATATAGAAGACCAAATGGCAGAGAATAAAGAAGCTGAGCTGAGAATAAAGAATAAAGACAGAGAATAAAGAAGCTGACAAACAACTTACTGGACCACGAGGGGAGAATTCAAGAGAAAAGTGAGACCATAAGATGAAACAACATTAGAATAATTGGAATTCCAGAAGAAGAAGAAAGAGAGAGGGGAGCAGAAGGTATATTGGAGAGAATTATTGTAGAGAATTTCCCTAATATGGCAAAGGGAACAAGCATAAAAATCCAGGAAGTGCGGAGAACAGCCCTCAAAATGAATAAGAATAGGTCCACACCCCATCACCTAATAGTAAAATTTACAAGTCTTAGCGACAAAGAGAAAATCCTGAAAGCAGCCCAGGAAAAGAAGTCTGTAACATACAATAATAAAAATATTAGATTGGCAGCAGACTTATCCACAGAGACCTGGCAGGCCAGAAAGAACTGGCATGATATATTCAGAGCACTAAACAAGAAAAACATGCAGCCAAGAATACTATATCCAGCTAGGCTATCATTGAAAATAGAAGGAGAGATAAAAAGCTTCCAGGATAAACAAAAACTGAAAGAATTTGCACACACCAAACCAGCTCTACAGGAAATATTGAAAGGGGTCCTCTAAGAAAAGAGAGACCCTAAAAGTAGTAGATCAGAAAGAAACAGAGACAATATACAGTACCAGTCACCTGACAGGCAACAAAAAGTCACTAAATTCATATCTCAATAGTTACCCTGAATGTAAATGGGTTAAATGCCCCCAATCAAAAGACACAGGGTATCAGAATGGATAAAAAAAAAAAACTCATCAATATGCTGTCTACAAGAAACTCATTTTAGACCCAAAGACACCTCCAGATTGAAAGTGAGGGGGTGGAAAACAATTTACCATGTTAATGGACATCAGAAGAGAGCTGGGGTGGCAATCCTTAGATCAATTAGATTTTAAGCCAAAGACTATAATAAGAGATGAGGAAGGACACTATATCATACTCAAAGGGTCTGTCCAACAAGAAGATCTAACAATTTTAAATAGCTATGCCCCTAACATGGGAGCAGCCAACTATATAAACCAATTAATAACAAAATCAAAGAAACATATCGACAATAATACAATAATATTAGGGGACTTTAACACTCCCCTCACTGAAATGGACAGATCATCCAAGCAAAAGATCAACAAGGAAATAAAGGCCTTAAATGACACACTGGACCAGATGGACATCACAGATATATTCAGAACATTCCATCCCAAAGCAGCAGAATACACATTCTTCTCTAGTGCACATGGAACATTCTCCAGAATAGATAACATCCTGGGTCATAAATCAGGTCTCAACTGGTAACAAAAGATTGGGATCATTCCCTGTATATTTTCAGACCACAATGCTCTGAAGCTAGAACTCAATCACAAGAGGAAATTTGGAAAGAACCCAAATACATGAGACTAAACAGCATCATTCTAAAGAATGAATGGGTCAACCAGGAAATTAAAGAAGAATTGAAAAAATTCATGGAAACAAATGATAATGAAAACACAACTGTTCAAAATCTGTGGGACACAGCAAAAGCAGTCCTGAGAGGAAAATATATAGAGATACAAGCCTATCTCAAGAAACAGGAAAGGTCTCAAATACACAACCTAACCCTACACCTCAAGGAACTCGAGAGAGAACAACAAAGAAAGCCTAAACCCAGCAGGAGAAGAGAAATCATAAAGATCAGAGCAGAAACCAATGAAATAGAAACAAACAAGCAAACAAACAAAAAAAAAAACAATAGAACAAATCAATGAAACTAGGAGCTGGTTCTTTGAAAGAATTAATAAGATTGATAAACCCCTGGCCAGACTTATCCAAAAGAAAAGAGAAAGGACCCAAATAAATAAAATCATGAATGAAAGAGGAGAGGTCACAACCAACACCAAAGAAAAACAAACAATTATAAGAACATATTATGAACAACTCTATGCCAACAAATTTGACAATCTGGAAGAAATGGATGCATTCCTAGAGACATATAAACTACCACAACTGAACCAGAAAGAAATAGAAAACCTGAACAAACTAGTAAGGAGATTGAAACAGTTATCAAAAATCTTCAAACAAACAAAAACCCAGGGCCAGATGGCTTCCCAGGGGAATTCTACCAAACATTTAAAGAAAAATTCATTCCTATTCTCCTGAAACTGTTCCAAAAAATAGAAATGAAGGGAAAACTTCCAAACTCATTTTATGAGGCCAGCATCACCTTGATCTCAAAACCAGACAAGGATCCCATCAAAAAAGAGAATTACAGACCAATATCCTTGATGAACACACATGCAAAAATTCTCACCAAAATACTAGCCAATAGGATCCAATAGTACATTAAAAGGGTTATTCACCATGACCAAGTGGGATTTATTCAAGGGCTGCAAGGTTGGTTCAACATCCATAAATCAATCAATGTGATACAATACATTAATAAAAGAAAGAACAAGAACCATATGATACTCTCAATAGATGCTGAAAAAGCATTTAACAAAGTACAGCATCCCTTCCTGATCAAAACTCTTCAAAGTGTAGGGATAGATGGCATATACCTCAATATTACCAAAGCCATCTATGAAAAACCCACCATAAATATCATTCCCAATGGAGAAAAACTGAAAGCTTTTCCACTAAGGTCAGGAACACAGCAGGGATATCCATTATCACCACTGCTATTCAACATAGTACTAGAAGTCCTAGCCTCAGCAATCAGACAACAAAAAGAAATTAAAGGTATCCAAATCGGCAAAGAAGAAGTCAAACTATCGCTCTTTGCAGATGATATGATACTATATGTGGAAAACCCAAAAGACTCCACTCCAAAACTGCTAGAACTTATACAGGAATTCAGTAAAGTGTCGGGATATAAAATCAATGCACAGAAATCAGTTGCATTTCCTTACACCAACAACAAGACTGAAGAAAGAGAAATTAAGGAGTCAATCCCATTTACAATTGCACCCAAAACCATTAGATACCTAGGAATAAACCTAACCAAAGAGGCAAGGAATCTATACTCAGAAAACTATAAAGTACCCATGAAAGAAATTCATGAAAGGAATCTAGAAAGAGCTTAGCAAACTCAACACCCAAAGAACAAATAATCCAATCAAGAAATGGACAGAGGACATGAACAGACATTTCTGCAAAGAAGACATCCAGATGACCAACAGACACATGAAAAAGTGCTCCACATCACTGGGCATCAGGGAAATAGAAATCAAAACCACAATGAGATACCACCTCACACCAGTCAGAATGGCTAAAATTAACAAGTCAGGAAATGACAGATGCTGGTGAGCATGTGGAGAAAGGGGAACCCTCCTACAGTTGGCGGGAATGCAAGCTGGTGCAACCACTCTGGAAAACAGCATGGAGGTTCCTCAAAAAGTTGAAAATAGAGCTACCCTATGACCCAGCAATTGCACTACTGGGTATTTACCCTAAAGATACAAACGTAGTAATCTGAAGGGGCATGTGCACCTGAATGTTTATAGCAGTAATGTCCACAATAGCCAAACTACAGTAAGAACCTAGATGTCCATCAACAGATGAAAGGATAAAGAAGAGGTAGTATATATATACAATGGAATACTATGCAGCCATCAAAAGAAATGAAATCTTGCCATTTGCGATGATGTGGATGGAACTAGAGGGTATTATGCTTAGCGAAATAAGTCAATCGGAGAATGACAACTATCATATGATCTCCCTGATATAAGGAAGTGGAGATGCAATGTGGGGGGCTGGGGGGGTAAGAAAAGAATTAATGAAACAAGATGGGATTGGGAGGGAGAAAAACCATAAGAGATTCTTAATCTCACAAAACAAACAGGGTTGCTGGGGGGAGGAGGGTTGGGAGAAGGTGGTGGGATTATGGACATTGGGGAGGGTATATGCTATGGTGAGTGCTGTGAAGTGTGTAAACCTGGCTATTCACAGACCCATACCCCTGGGGCTAATAATACATTATATGTTTATTTAAAAATTTTTTTTTAATTTTTAAAAATGCTTAGCCTTAAAGGAAATACTGAAAAATTAGATATAGACAGGGTTGAAATAAACAAGCTCTGCTTATTGAAAGATCCCATCCTCAGACTGACGAGTCAAGACACAGAGGAGAAGAAATAATGGGCAATGAATTATATTTAATGAAGACTAGTAACCACAACATAAAATAAACCATAATCCAGTTAAAAATCAAGACACAGATAGCAAATGTGCAAAAGAGTTGATCAAGATCTTGGTACTGAGTTCATATATAAAACCAAAATATACATTAATGATTCATTAGGGATATATTAATTAAAACTTCAATAGGCTACCACAGACATGGTCAAAGTGCCTGATTTTAAAAATGTACAAACATGCCAAGCATTCACAAGGATACAGAGCAACCAAATTGCCCATATAGTGCTGGTAGAAATGTACACTGGTGCATCCATTTTAAGAAATTCGATCTACTAGATCAACATCTACTAGAGCTGAGCAAATACAAACCCAATGGTCAGCAATTCCATTCTTTGTCATTGACTCAACTCAGTGTTTACATTCAGTCAGTAAAATCAATATAAACTGTTTATTGTTGCACTATTACTATAGTAGAATAGGAAATAAGCCAACTGTTCATTAATAATAAAAAGGATAACTATTTTTTATATTTATAAAAAGAATACTCGAGTATGTGAATGAAGGAATGTTGCTACATTCTATTTTTTTATAAACATAAAAGAATAGTGTAGTAAGTATATTAATGAAAGAACATTGTTATATGCAACAGAATGGATAAATTGCATAGGCATAATGTTGAAGAAACAAAAGAGAGTGGACATATTTAAAGCTAAGCTAGGCAAAACTAGAAGTACCAAATGAGGTTAACATTCTCGTACTCTCCATTTTCTATTTCTGCAGCTGCAGTCTCATAATGGAGCTGTTCACTTTGTAAACAATGATTATTTTACTGGTGACTTGTTCAACTTTCTGTATTCTTCAACAATTTAAAAATGGTGTCTGATTCTCGACCTTCACTAATAAAAAGTTAAATTTGTTAATGAGAAATCATGTTTATAACCATAATAAATTAGTACTTCTAAGTATCTCACTGCCAAAATTATCCCACATTTTCTTTCCTCCCCAGAGACAAACAGATACACAAACAAAATAGAATGACCCATACAGTACCTCTCATAGAGATAGACAGACTTTGGGCAGCCACCTTCGAGATACTCAGTAGACTATACTTGCTTTCAGGAAAGGTATTTAAAGGATATCTTTTGAGTGCCAAATTAGAATATAAAATCACATGTATATTTTGTAAAATATAAGCATACAAGATAAAAGAATTTATCTATCTTAATTACCTACTAACAATTCACTTTTAAGGAGTTAAATTAGGTTTATTATTGTGGAAGACACCCATCATTTAAAAACACAGGTGCTGTTTTCTGTACTAGTATTTTTAAGAAGATATAAAAATACTTGTTTCTATTTTTTTCTTTATTTAAAAATACTTATTTTAGAGAGAGAGCTTGTACAGGGGGCAATGGCAGAGGGAGAGGAAGAGAGAACCTCAAGTAGATTCTTTGCAGAGCTTGGAGCCCCTACTCAGGGCTTGATCTCACGATGCTGGGATCAAGCCAAAACCAGAGTCTGATGCTTAACCAACTGCACCACCCAGATGCCCCTGGTGTTTCTTTTTTTTTTTTTTTTTAACTCATGAAAGGCTTCAGTTTTAGTATTACCTGTTGTCTAATATTACAAATACTAACAAAAATCTGCTGGTGCCTTTTGTGTGATCTTTAGCAATGTCTTTAATCTTTGGAAATTTAACGTGTGTCTACCTCTATTCATTCTCTGCCTATAGAGAGAGACTCAGAGGTAGATGGCCCAGTTTCACAATATTTTATTGACACAAATTACATTTTAACAGTCACCTATAAAAATAAGGCTATGCTAAAACTCAAGCCTTCAAGAGAAATAAATTTGAATGGGAAAAACATAGCAAGAGGTTGAAAAAGTTCAAAGAATCAAATGAATAGGGCAAGATGCTTGGTCAACATATAAACTGAAAACATGAGATTTAATATCATTCTGCAGGAGTGACATGGACTTACAGGGCAACTGTGACTTATGCATGCCATGCTGAAACACTGTCAAATGAAACCACGTCCATCATTGTAAAGAAAGTGCAGTTGGTGGCTACTTACTAGCCATGAAATGTTACTCTCAGCCCAGTCAAAGACCAAATCAAGACCTTAAAAACCAACATCTTGCCATTTATCCTTCTTTAACAAATAAAATATCTAACTTTACCTGCCACTGCTCAGGACCACTGCCCAGCCCTCTGCTTTCTTAGAATTCTGGAAGAAAAATCACCACCACAGTAAAAACCTTCTCTTTCTCTGTGTATTTAACTTTCTTATATGCAGTGTTTATAAAATGCAGTGTCTTTGAAAACATTTCTTTTGCTTAAAGGAAAAGAAAATAAATTAAAATCGCAACTGATTTTTAGCCTAAAAGCAAAGTAAGATTTCCCCAATTGGTACTTTTATTCAAAATGGAATATTAAAATAAGTAGCTCCTGGCAAAGACAGTAATGATCAAAACCAAGGACTTTAAAAAGGAGAAGGAAACTACTTTGCCTTGTCATTAAAAGTGAAAATGATATTAACATATTTGTCTCAATACGGGCCGATGGATATGGCAGAAACCAATTGATCTGGTTGGCAAATGCTTAGTGGAAATCAAATTATTCTGTAAGGAGATAAAGAAGTTACAGCGAATATGAGCAAGATGCTCTCAAAACATGCCCTCTTTCAATTAACATCTAAATCCTGCTGGCTGTGCATGTGTATCTGAGGTTGAGAGTAATGAGATTTTAATCATTTTATTCCTCAGGAATAAGTTACTCGGCTCTCCCCCTCCGATTCCCCCCAATTCACTTTTCCTCTAGTTTCTAACTCATTAGTCTCTGCTCTAATCTTGATTATTTCCCTTCTTGTGCATGGGGTTGTCTTAATTTGTTGTTGATTTTCCAGTCCCTTAAGGTGTAAAGAGAGCTGGTGTATTCAGGATTTCTCAGTTCTTCTGGAGGAGGCTTGGATGGCTATGTATTTCCCCCTTAGGACCACCTTTGCCATATCCCATAGGTTTTGGACCGATGTGTCTTCATTCTCATTGGCTTCCATGAATTGTTTAAGTTCTTCTTTGATGTCCTGGTTGATCCAAACATTCTTGAGCAGGTTCGTCTTTAGCTTCCAAGTGTTTGAATTCTAGGTAATCCAGTTTTTAAGGGAAAATAACTCCTCCAATAATTTAAATAACATCAAAGAAAGGATACAGATAAATCAAGAAGGTATGTAGTTCATACCATTGGACAATTTACATGTCTTTTGCAATGTGACAGCATGTGAAACAGGAGAACAAATTTGAACAGAAGAAATTCTAGGTGAGCAAAGACCTCAGAAACAGAGCAACCAATCCAATGTATATAATTTGAACACACTACTTTAAAATAGGTATTTTGAGACAAATTATAAACTACCACATGAAATGGTATTAGATACAAAAGAATTGACACACTTTTAGACCTGATAATGGGATTTTGCTAAAGAAAAAAGATCCACAATTTTGTGAGATGTACACGTCATTATATAGTCCCCCACCTTACTCTTTTAACTTTATTCTTGATAATTTTTTTCCTTGCCCTGAAGTTGGCTTCATCTGAAGTTAATATAGCTACTCTCTTTTCTTTTGATTAGTTTTAGCATGGTATTTCTATCCTTCTTTAGAGAGAGCTACGTTTCTGAACTATATAATTTTCCTTTAGCCTGAAAAAAAACTGCCTTTTTATTTTCTGCAGGAAAGGACTGCTTGAAAAGAATTTCCTCACATTTTGCCTGTCTGAAGATTTCTTAATCTGTCTTTCACTGTTTTTGCCACATTTTTTAAAAATTCCAGCATAGTTAATGCACAGTGTTATATTAATTTCAGGTGTGCAATATAGTGACTCAGCACATCTGTGCATTACTCAGTGCTCATCATGATAAGTCTACTCTTAATCCCCATCACCTGTTTCACCCGTCCCCCAACCCACCTGCCTTCAGTTCATTCTCTACAGTTAAGAGTCTTGGTTTGTTTCCCTCTCTAATCTCTCTCTTTTTTCCCCTTTGCTCATTTGTTTTGCTTCTTAAATTGCACATGTGAGTGAAATTATATGATATTTGTCTTTTTCTGACTGGCTTATTTTGCTTAGCATTATACTCTCTAGATCCTTCCATGCCATTACAAATGGGAGGATTTCATTCTTTCTATAGCTAATATTTCACTGTGTATGTATATCACACCTTCTTTATCCATTCCTGTATCACTGGGCATTTGGGCTGCTTCCATTGTTTGGCTATTGTATATAATGCAGTAAACTTTGGGGTGTATATATCCTTTCAAATTTGTGCTCTCGTATTCTTTGGGTAAATAGCTAATAGTGTGCTTACTGGATCATAGGGTATTTTTACTTTTAACTTTTTGAGGAAACTCCATATTGTTTCTCACAGTGGCTGTACTGCTTTTCATTCCCTCCAACAGTGCAGGAGGGTTTGTTTTTTACCTATATCCTCTCCAGCACCTGTACTTGAGTTTTTTATCTTAGCCATTCTGGTAAGTATGTGTTGATATATCCCTGTGGTTTCGATTTGCATTTCCCTGATGATGAGTGATGTTGATCATCTTCTAATATGTCTGTTGGACATCTGTATGTCTTTGGAGAAACATCTGTTCATGTCTTCTGTTAATTTTTTTAGTTAGATTATTTGTCTTTTGGTGTTGAGTGGTATAAGCTCTTTTTTTTTTAAGATTTTAATTTAATTCCTGATGGTTAATATACAGTGTTATATTAGCTTCAGGTATAAAATAGAGTGATTCAACAGCTCAAAACACCACCCTGTGCCCATCATGGCAAGGGAACTCCTTAATCCCCATGGTCTATTTAACAAATTCCCAAACCCCTCTGGTAATCGTCAGACTGTTCTCTATAATGAAGAATCAGTTTCTTGCTTTGTTTCTCTCACTCTCTGTCTCTCTGTGTCTCTTATTTGTTCCCTTTGCTTGTTTATTTTGTTTCTTAAATTCCACATATGAGTGACATCATATGGTATTTGTCTTTCATGGACTGACTTCTCTTAGCATTGTACTAACTCTGACCATGTCATTGCAAATGTCAAGATGTCATTCTTTTTTATGGCTGAAAAATATTCCACGCCCATCTTCTTTATGCATTCATTGATTGATAGACACTTGGGTTGTTTCCATATCTTTTTAAATTTTCATTCAAATTTTTTAAAAATTCTAGTTAGTTAACATAGAGTGTATTTTTGGTTTCAGAAAAAGAATTTATTGATTCATCACCTATATACATCTCCCAGTGCTTATCCCAAGTGCCTTCCTTAATAGCCATCACCCACCTAGACCAGCCCTCCCATTTCCAATCCAGCAATCCTCAGTTTGTTCTCTCAGTTAAGAGTCTCATGGGTTGTTTCCCTCTCTTCTCCCACCCCTTCCCCTATATTCATCTGTTTTGTATGTTAAATTCCACATACGAGTGATCATATGGTGTTTGTCTTTCTCTGAGTTATTTTATTTGGTATAATATTCTGTAGCTCCATCCATGTTGTTGAGATGGCAAGATTTCAGTCTTTTTGATGCCTGAGTAATATTCCATTGTATTGTATGTATGTGTGAATATACCACATCTTCTTCATCATTCATCAGTGGACATTTGGGTTCTTTCCATAATTTGGCTATTGTTGATAATGCTTCTGTAAATACCAGGTTTCATGTATCCCTTCAAATCATTGTTTTTGTATCCTTTGGGTAAATACCTAGTGTTTGTGCCAGTACCATATTGTTTTGATTACTAGAGCCTTGTAATAAAACTTGAAGTTTGGAATTGTGATATCTCCAGCTTTTTCTTTTTCAAGATTGCTACTATTCAACATCTTTTGTAGTTCCAAATTTTAGGATTGTTGTCATGTGGAAAATGCCATTGGTAATTCAATAGGGGTTCCATTAAACCTTTGGATTCCTTTGGGTTTGTATAGACATTTTAAACAATATTTGTTCTTCCAGTCCATGAACATGAAATCTCTTTCCATTTCTTTGTGTCATCTTTAATTTTTTTGTCATCTTTAATTTTTTTCATGAGTATTTTATAGTATTCAGAGTACAGTTCTTTCATCTCTTTTGTTAATTTTTTTTTCTCTAGGTATCTTGCTACTTTGGTGCAATTATAAATCGGATTGTTTTCTAAATTTCTCCTGCTGCTTCATTATTAGTGTAGAGAAATGCAATGGATTCCTATACATTGATTTACTGAATTCATTTATCAGTTCTAGTAGGTTTTTTTGGTGGAGACTTTTGGGTTTATTATATATAGTATTGTAAGGGCCTACTTAGCCAGAG
>RCUC01157596.1:0-93147 GCA_003697995.1 Taxidea taxus jeffersonii
TTTGACCCAGATATTTGTTACAAGGATGTTTGCCTCATAATAATTGAGTAAGCTATATATTTTTGTGTGATTTCCCATGTCTGTTTCATTCTGTATTATAAGTATAAAACAACAGGGGTTAAAAAGCATGTTAAACAAGTCTACAACCCTGATACTGTCCTCGAGATTATCACAACGTTGTCAGCAGCGGGTAAATAAAGTTGTGGAAAATCATATTCTGGGGCAAAAGGAATATAAGTTCTGCTGTAGATATATCTGGATAATGTCAGAGATAGGCTATCTTTCAAGGTGCTGGGAGGTTTATTTTTTTTATAGTTGTGCACGTAGTTCCCCCTTCAGTGCCAGTCAGCCTAGCCAGATGATCCGTATCTGCCTCAGTGTTTTTCAGCGTGTGGTGCCGAGAACACTGGCATTATGGCCATTGTATGCTTAAGAGAGTGCATATCTCTTGGTCCCATCTCTCTTCAAAGGAGTAGCCCCAGAATCTACATTATTAACAAGCACACTGCACTGTAAGAGCCACCACTAACTTCTTGGTCCATTTCTACCTGAAATCACTTCTATAAAGATGTGGGAAGTATAGAGTCAAGACCATAGCTGTGGCTTTTGTTAGTGAATGTGCTTAGATGTTGAACCTTTATCTAGCTGAGCCATGTAGGACAGTGTGAGGGTGAGTGTGTCTTAGCAATAGCCCAGTTAGAAAACCATTTTCTCTGGGGTGCCTAGGTGGTTCAGTCGCTTAAGCAACCGACCGCCTCTTGATTTCAGCTCAGGTCATGATCTCAGGGTCATGTTCTCACAGTTGTGAAGTCAAGTCCCATGTTGGGCTCTGCGCTCAAAAGGGAGTCTGCTTGAGATTTTTTCCCTCTGCCCCCACCCCTCTCGTGCCAGTGTTCTCTCTCGCAAATGAATGCATCTTTACAAACAAAACAAAACCCATTTTCTCCAACGTGCAATAGCAATTGTCAATTTTCTTATCTTTTCACTCAGGGTTTTTTCCCTCTCATATAATGAGAGCCCGGGATTAGGAAATCAAAATGATACTTCAATCAATGAATCCTCTGAGGTTTTTAAGCAACAGTTCTAACAACAATAACAAAAAATTCAAATCATGAGAAGAACAATCCAGATTTGGATCCGGGCAGGTGTGGCCAGACAGAACGCCCAGCTGGTCCTTTCTCAGTTGAAGGCAAAGTAGACTTTCAGAGTGTGAAAGTGGAAGAATGAAGGCTTCCAAGTCTGTATTTAGCATCTTCATCCTCTCCTTTCTATCATCGCCTTTATTTTCCCAAGCCTATATGCTTTTTAAGCAGCTCAGCTAATCAGCACAATTGGCATCCAATGGGAGCTGCTTTCTTCTGCCATTTACTGTGCCAATTACTGTGGATGCACTCAAGGGAGGAACCCAGACTAGTGCTTGCTTTATAGGGATTTCAGTTTGCTTTGTGAAACACAATATTTTCTTTAATTGGCAGTGTGGCACCATAGACACAGAGACAATTGAGGCACGTTTCCTGCATCCAGACAGGTACAGATTGGTCAGGGAGATGGATGAGTTGTAGCTAAGGATAGCAGCAAAGTCATTTGCACATAAATAATTTAATTTCAGTCCTCACACTTTCCAGATTTTAGCAATTAAAGGGATAACCACTATTTGTAACCATAGAGTCCTTAAAACTTTGGAGAGAGGTATGTACTGTGATGATCATAAAAAGTCTCAGCATCCCTCCTGGCCTCCCATTACAGTAATTTTCAATATGATAAAGAAGAAATTAGGACCATTAGGACAGTGTATTTTCTTAAGGAAGGAAAAAAAAACAGGGAGCAGTCTAATTTGGGGAAAATAAAATGCCTTGTTGTAGGAACATCTATGTGTCTTTTACAAAAAGTACAGTTTTGAACATGAACTGAAGATGATATTAATACTCTGTACTAGGAAGTTTTTATGTAAAGTTGCAAGTTTTAGTTCAAAGGGCTCACTTGTGAGTTTTTTTTGACCAAGTTACTGTGGTGTTCCCTTGATCTGTATTTTAAAATATAAAGTCCATGTATTAGGTAAGAATCTCTTCTCAGCTTTTTCTAGTGAACACACACACATATGGTGAGCATATGGGTAAAAGATCATTTAGTTTAATCATTTAGTTCTACAATTGCTGGTAAACAAATGAGCAGTCATGATGACATGGCGTTTTACATTAAGACTAAAACATATATAGAAAACTTTGTTCTCTTCTTACTGACTTTAGATCATGAAAACTTTTTTAAAAATGTAATTTATGTTTTTCTAAATGTAATGGTATGCACTGGTTAAGCTGAGGGTTTGAGATTTTTTAAACTGTGATAGAAAAACAATGGGAGTGGAAGGAGGCCTGACTGTCCTTTAAAAAGCAGACTTTAATTCACAGTTTCTTAGGAAAATCCATTTGAATGTGTCCTGCAGTTACACAAATATAACATTATTTGGGGTTTTAGATGAATGGAGAAATGCCTGCTGATTACGGGGTTTTTTTTCCCATGGAGAGGCAGCTTGTAGGTATTGGGGGGATTTTCTGTGTTTTCTCACTTGGGGATTGCATGTGGGGAAGCAAGAAGTGGAGAGAAGGAGAAGGATTGTATTTATGGGACTTCAGGAAACTGAGGTGCCAAGTATTGTTTTAGTACCTGGGTGAGAGGTGCCCAGCTAGTTCAGTCGGTAGAGCATGAGACTCTTAGTACCCGGGTGAGGAAGTTGCAGGAAGGGTGGGTTTCCCTCCAAATACAACAGCCTGGAGATGGGCGGTGTGGGCCACTTTGGAAGAATGTTCATCCATGGATGCTTGTCATTTCACAAGAAAACCTGGATATTTTGAGAATGATGGAGAATGGGCATGGTGGCCTTAGGATGAGACAGCAAACAGATCCTCTCTCAGGGACAAGCAGCAGGCGCTGAAGCAATTAGAGTACTCACAGGAAGGGTGCCCTCATCTCTGTCACATGCTGGTGAAGACTGAACATACTGGTTAAATACATAACAGCACTGTGTCTGTCTCGAAAAAATAAACTACAACTGAAAAATAGGCAAGAATCCTACAAAAGAAAAGAAAGAAAAGGCACCTCTCTCACATAAACACACAACTAAATTAAAAGAAAAATGCCCAACCGGCTCGAGTTTATTTGTGAACAGTCTCAGGTCAGTGTTTGTATGAATGGCCTCAGTAACTGGAAGATTCCTGTTTCAAAAGACAGCAGCAGATGCAATTTTTTAAAAAATTAATATATTTTTTAAGATTTTATTTATTTATTTGACAGACAGAGATCATAAGTAGGCAGAGAAGCAGGCAGAGAGAGAGGGAAGCAGACTCCTGCTGAGCAGAGAGCCTGATGCGGGGCTCGATCCCAGGACCCTGAGACCATGACCTGAGCCAAAGGCAGAGGCTTAACCCACTGAGCCACCCACGCACCCTGCAGCTGCAATTCTGAGACCACAGTGTGTCAGAGAGGTTGAGTGAAGTGGGCACTTGGCAGCATACTGTATTCAGTGCATATTATGCTGCAAGTGATTCTGAACACCACAGAGGCTATGGTGCTTTATCAGAATTAAAGCAAAATGGAGACCATCACTTTCCCACATGAATACAGAAATGTCTAAGGAAAAAGTCTTATGCAACTTTGAAGATATGTTGTTAACCACTGCCATTTGCTTTAATTCACTTTGAGATGGGCTCCAGATTATCCTTATTTTCTTTGAGGATAATACTTGCTAGAAAATAATGTGGAAGTTGTAGCATCAAGGATAATGATAGTAGTGCCATGACCTTATGACTGTGCTCTTGTTAATTTCCAAGGCTCTGAAGGGAATATGTGACCCAAAACTAATTTTTATATGCATTTTACCAAGAGACTATAAACTGGTTTTCTTTTCTTATCTTTAAAATTATCATCCAGAAAAATTGACTTTCTTTTTTTTTAATGTACAGTTTTACAAATTTTAACCCATGTGTAGATTTGTCTAACCATATCCACACTCAGGATACAGAACAATTCCATCACCCCAGAAAACATCCCTTGTGTTATCGGTCTATAGTCATGCCCTCCCCAGCCCCAATGCTTGGCAACCACTGATCTGTTGTTCATTACTATGATTTTTTTTTGAGAATGTTGTATAAATGGAATTATGTAGCATTTAATCTTCTGAGAATGGCTTCTTTCACTTAGCATAATGCCTTTGAGATTTTAGAAATTGTTACATGTATTATTGGATCTCCCCCCCCCCCCCATTTGTTGTATATTATGTGGATGTACTGTAGTTTGTTTATCCATTTACTCACTGAAGGATGTTTAGGTTTTGGTGATTATGAGTAGCTTCTTTTCATTTGTGAATGTGCCTGAGTTTTTATTTCTCTAAGGTGAGCACTTAGGAGAGTGAGATATCTGGGTCCTATGGTAGTATATGTCTGACTTCATAAGAAATGTTGAACTGTTTTCTAGAGTGACTGTACCATTTTGCATTCCATTAGCTGTGTAGGAGAGTTACAGTTGTTCTAGAAGTTCTCAGCACTTGGTATTATTGCAAATGTTTTATTCTAGCCATTTTGATAGGTATATATGGGTATCTCATTGTAGTTGTAATTTGCATTTCTCTAATGGCGAATGAGGCTGAAAGTTTTTTCATGTGCTTTTTTTTTTTTTTACCATCATTATTCCCACTTAGGTAAAGTGTTTAAGTCTTTTGCCCATTGTATAATTAGATTAGTTGTTTTCTTAGTGTTGAGTTTTGAATATTCTTTATATACAAAAAGTATATAAAGTAGTTCCTCCTTTCAGTGATCAGCTGAAGTCTGAAAGCAGAGGATCCTCCTTCTGATGTATTGTCAAGAGGTCAATAGTAGCCTGACTACATCACACTACCTATGTCATTAGCTCACTTCATCTTATCACATAGGTGTCTTATCACCTCACATCATAGGAAGATGAAGAGTGAGAGCTGTGCAATAAGATATTTTGAGAAAGAAAGAGACCATATTCATAAAACTTTTATTACAGTATGTTGTTAAAATTGTTCTAATTTACTATTATTGTTAATTTCTTACTGTATCTAATTTATAAATTAAACTCTATCAAAGGAATGTGTGTACAGGAAAACATATAGTATATATAGAGTTTGGTACTATCTGTTGTTTCCAGCATCCACTGGGGTTCTTGGAACATATCTCCCAAAGATCAGAGGGAGCTACAATATTCTGGATATAAATTCTTTATTGGATATGTGGTTTACAAATATTTTCCTTGTAACTTTTCCTTAAAAATATCTTTCTCAGAGTTAAATTTTGTTGAAATCAATTTTTTTTCTTTTATGGGTTGTGTATAATATGCCATGACTAAGAAAAATCAATGCCAAACCCCAGGTCCATATTTAGGGAGACCACATTGACACCTGTCACTCCCTGGAATGTTCCTCTCTGCCTCATTGTCCTCATTGTCTCCTTTAAGACTCAAACTTTACTTCCTTAGGAAAGCATTCTTGCCCCTTTCCTGTTTGGCTCCATCGTCACAGTAATTTTCTCCTGATTTGTGTTCTCTCTGTGAACACTTTTCTTCCCAATTATGATTTCTGGTTACATGCCCCTTCCTACCAGGCAGGGAACTCCACAAGGGTGGGGGGTCAACTTTGTATCCCCCATGCATGGATTAGTACATAGTGGGTATGTTCAGTCACTGAAAAACAGAAATGACTAATTTCTAAAGACATTACCCTTTTATCCTTAATAATTACAGTTTGAGGATCTATTAAAAATGTTATTGCTTAAAGAACATTTAAAAACTATCTTCAACTTAAAATTAAATGTTTATTATTCTTTGAGAAGTCTGTTGGTTTAGTCATCTAAATAGGCTTGCTGGTGAACATCTTTTTTCAGAGGAAAAGAGATGAAATGCATGAAGAATCGTGGGAGATTTTTAAGTAATTAAAGTAATGGGTATGAACTGATGATATTGAAAAGTAAAACTAAACAATTCTGTCTGATAAAATTAAGTTTTTGTTCATTGTCAGTATGTTAAAGTAAGATGTATATCAAAATCCTGGAGGGTCCAACCTATTGATAGCCAATAACTATATGAAGAGGTGCTAGGAAATAGCCCTCTGGTTAGGGAGAACATTCATATATCAAAATATATACTCTGGGGATGAAGCTGTGTTCTGATGATGATGAAATCTTCGTAATTTAGGAAACAGCATTTTGTCACTGTATTCATACGAAGTTAGATGTATTTGCTTTCATTCATTCATAACAGAGCAGGACAACAGGGCCAACACCAGGTGCACTTCTGAAGGACAATAGTTTCTCCTGGTATCCTTGACTCCCCTCTCTGGATCTGCCTTCCCCAACCTCTACCACAGTCCCAGAGTCCTCTAGCTCTCTGTTTGTGGACATGGCATACAAAGGATGAGAGCTGCCTTTAAGGGCAATAGACTGAATTTGGGATTTTAGGAGCAAGAGAAGTCTGGACTGGTGGCTTTGTCCATCATCACCTTGTCCCAGTTGAGACATACTTGGGAGTCAGGAGAGGAATCTGAGGGTCAGAGAAGAAAGGTCTTGTAGAGATAACAATGGGGAGAAGGGCTGAAATTGATAGGAATATTGACTGGAATTAGGTGTGAACAGGAGAAATGGGAGAGAAATTTCAGGCTAATATTATGAAAGATGAATTTACAGGAATAACTTGATTTATAGAAAATATACTGGACCAAGTTATCTCTCCCCTTGATGCTGGAAAGGACTCCATGCTGTCACTCCTCATCCCTTTCTTGATCTTATCTCCTTTATAGACACTCAGGTTTCTGCCTACTAACAACCTCTATAGAAATAGGAAAGAATCTGAAGTCAAACATTATAATTTGGGATGGATTATTATTCATGATGAATTTTAGTCACTGCATCAGCTTAAACAGTCATTGCTGTGTTAAATTTAAAATATCTAATTGCATAATACTAATTTAGTGTTAATGTTCTCAGTAAGAAGATGGAGAGAAATATTTTTGCTTATAGCTCTTTGCATTTATATCTATCTATATCTATCTATCTATCTATCTATCTATCTGAATATCCATTCTTGAAACTGAAGGGATTGTTTCTTTTTGTATTCCTAAAAATCTGTGCATCTAAAGCTACTAAATTTGTTTCTAGTATGTAGCACTGCAGTGCTCAAAAGTTTGTTACACACTGAGCACTTCAAACATGTGAGTTGAATCTAGTTTCCAGTTGCTATCTGCTGGAGTCACATGTGCAGTCAAGGCTTATATGCAACAGTTGGATTCTGGTTCAACCCTCCACCAATCTCCCCCCAAATCCCCCCCCCTCCCCACCCTGGCCATGCTTCCACTTCACCTTGTTAATCTAATGCCCACAGAGCCTCCAACGGGTCAGAGCTCTCAGAGCCTATTAATTCCAAACAGCCTCTGCTGGGAGGTAGCCATTGAACAAATACTTTTTAAACATCTCTAATAGCTGACTGAATTAAAATAAACAGAATGTCCATAATCTTCAGCTTCTGTCGTATAAACATACAACAAACTGACAATAGTTAAGAGGCTAAGCCTCAGAAGCTTCAAACTGAAAATTCTTTAAATATTTGGTTGACCTTTATATAGAAGGACTGGGAAAAGCAGATTTTTATATTACTAAAGAGTATGTATAGATTCAGAATCACTCAGTTATTTCTCTAAACAAACCTCTCACCGACTGTTCTAAATACAGTTCTATGTTTGGGGGTATACACACGGTTATGTGTATATATGTATGTGTGAATATATATGCACACACACAACTTACACATATCTCTGCAGTTCTTATTCTGCAGTTTGTATGTGCCTGTGATTTTGTCAAACCAGACACCTGGTAGCCAAGTAGAGGGCATAAACATAAAGTGAGCAGACCCCAGAAGGTTGCACCATGCCATGCATTGTTTAGTTTCAGAATTTCAGCAGAGATTGCACGTGCACATTGCCAAAATGCTCTCTAGAGGGAGGTCAGCTCTTGTGGGGAGAGTGTTTCCTTCTCCTCAGGGCCCATCTGCTTCTGTAGGAACAGGGCCAATTTATATTTCACAGATATGTCAGGAGAAGGGTATGAAAACCTTAGCTGACACCACTGATGCTTTAGTGCCCCTGGATAGTGGCCTGGCCATCTTGACCCATGACCTGGCTCTAAGTTCCTACATTCATCATGGAGGAGCCAAATTATGTGTAGGTGAGTGATGGCATGTAGTTTTCATGGTGCCAAGATTATATGTAACATACTGTATGGGAGGGTGGTAATGGTGTGGTTGAGAAATGCCTATTTGGATATTCAGAGCAGGTGGCATAAAAATTACCCACACCTTTTCTTCTCCTAGGTATATAATGTATTCTGCATCTGCAGGATCATAGTAGGACCCAGGAAATGGATACCAACAAATCCAAATTATGAAATCAAGAGTGTGAGGAAGTCGAAAACACTGCCAAGGGAGTGGTTGAAGGGATCATTGTCGAGGCTGTGCTAGGAGGAGGGTGATGTGGCAGAAAAATCTGGTGGCCCAGATGGGGTTGAAGAGCACTGGGGTACCTGGGTGGCTCAGTTGGTTGAGTGTCTGCCTTTGGATCAGGTCATGATTCCTGGGTCCCGGAATCGAGCCCCACATCGGGTTCCCTGCTCAGTGGGGAGTCTGCTTCTTCTTTTCCCTCTGTCATTGCCCCTGCTTGTGATCTTTCTTCCCATGTCAAATAAATAAATAAATAAAATCTTTTAAAAAGTGGGGGGCACCTATAGTGGGAGAATGAGAATGAAAAAGTCGGACAAAGAGAGGTTGGTGGCATGGGGTACTTTCTGATATTGTTCCACAGGTGGAGTGATGACAAGGTTCCAAGTAGAGCTATGGCAGAGAGTTATCCAAGTGGAATAGGTATGAAGGTCTTAAGGATTGTGGGCAAAGGACATTTGAGGTATTGTCTAAGGTATTGTCTGGTTCATCAGTGTGAATATTGAAGTTACCTAAGATAATGGTCTTGGTATGGAGAGAAAAACTGAGCTACTGCAGTCTTCAGTGTGGAAGGGTGAAAGAGAAGTATAGTAATGAAGAAGGAAGTTGGGAAGGCTTAGCAGACAGCAGGCACCTAGTGAAAACAAAAGGTGTTAGTATGAGGACAAAAGAAAAATGATACAAAAGTGGTAAAGAAGCCAGAGGCTTGCCCTTCCCCTACCAGCCCCCTGCTCCCCATCTCTCAGGTGAGGGCTGGGAGAATGAACAGCCTTCACTGGGAGGGCAGCAGGGGAAGCAGGAAGCTTGGACAGAGTCAGGTTTGGGTAAGAGCAGGAGATAGCTGTATTGTTCTGTGACAAAGTAGAGTGTTTGTTTGTTCATTTGTTTTACAATGGAATGGAAATATTAGCCAGGAAAGTACAGAGAATTTGGAAGAGATCAGCAGTGGGAGGAAGAGAGTTTCCCAAAGTAACACAGTACTACACAGAACTGAGCATCCTAAGAGGGTTAAGGACAGAGGACATTTGCTTTGGGGTGGTGGTTGAGGTATCAGGAATAAGAGGTGTAGGGGACAAATGGAGGAGATGCTCCAAGCAGGCATCCGTTGAGACCCAGGCAATCTGGAATATTTGATAATAGCTGTGGAGGCCCGCTGTCATGTGCCAAAGGGCAGCAGAGACTGGCTAATCCAACTGTAAGTGGTTCCCATGTACTGGTTGATAAGGTAATATGATTTTTGCCCCAAATCTCTTTTGGACTGCATGGGCTCATGAGCTACATGAGCCCATGTCCTCATGTTACCTCATTGTTACCTCAATTAGGTAAGAACTTTACCTAATTAGGACTCCAACAACTCTTTACACTTTTAATCTACATCAGATTATTATCACCAATTTATGTAACTATCACCAATTAGTTTTTGGGTTTTAAGAAATAATATTGCAACATTTATTGGAATTATACATTATTACTAAAAATTCAGCACAACTTTTCGTCATTCTTCAATAGATTTTTTTTTTGCCTACTGTTACACAGTAAATACAGATTCTATTTTAGTTCTTCTCTTAGAAACAAGTAATTGAATTATATGAAATTGAAAGGTTATGTTTCCAGCACAAAGTGAGTTTGGATACTCTTGATAGGACTCAGACCTCAAATGTTATCCTAAAATTTTAGCCTTAACAAAAATCATTATAATAAAAGCTCCATTTTAAAAAAATCACTGATGCATAACTGAAAATGAATCACTGAGTACTTTTAGCTGACATGTACATCCCTTTGATGCTTAATGGACTCAAATTGCTCCACTAAATATTACCATCAGTGCTACCCATTTCATGCTAGGGCCTCTGACAGCACAATGGAAGTTTGGGGAATTGTAAGGACAAGTGACATATCAGACACCACATCTGCCTACCTAATAGTATATGTGGAGGAGATTGAAACTTTGATGTAGTAATGTTTTTGTTTAAAATGTCCAGGTCTTAAAAACAAAACTGTATTTTCATCTTTCTTTGTCCTTGGGGTTTTTCTGGCTTTCTTTCTTAAGAGTAATTCTGTCAGACCTATAGATATAGAGAACAAATTGAGGGTTTCCAGAGGGGAAGGGGGAGGGAGGAAGAGTCAAAGGGGGGAAGATGAGTGGGAGATACAGACTTCCAGTTAGGGAATGAATAAGTATCACAGGGATAAAAGGCATAGCTTAGGGAGCATAGTCAGTGACATTGCAATAGTGCTGTATGGTGACAGATGGTACCTGCACTTGCAGTGAACACAGCATAACATATAGGAAGTTGAATCACTATGTCGTGCGCCTGAAACCAATGTAACATTGTATGTCAACTATACTCCAATAAAAGAGTGATTGTGATTATAAAGTGTGGGTTGAAATTTAATATTCCTTATGAATTTAAATGTTAAACTCTGTTATTGTGGGAATGTGATGGTTGTCTCTCTTTTTTTTTTTAATTTTTTTTTTTACGATTTTTTTATTTATTTATTAGTTAGAGAGAGGGAGAGAGCGAGCATAGGCAGACAGAGAGACAGGCAAAGACAGAGGGAGGAGCAGGCTCCCTGCTGAGCAAGGAGCCTGATGTGGGACTCGATCCCAAGACGCTGGGATCATGACCTGAGCCAAAGGCAGCCGCTTAACCAACTGAGCCACCCAGACGTCCCTGATGGTTGTCTCTTAACACCAAAGAGCCCATGGCTCACTGAGAATGGTTGGGAGTTCCCATGAAGCTCACGTTCTAGCCTATCTTTCTTCCTGCTCGGGGTTTGGAGGATGTCTCTATCCTGAGATATTGTGTGCTCAGAGGGACTCACCACTAGCCCAGAAAACAGCTGTTGGCTCCCTTGCAAATGAGAAATAAAGAGAATAGAGTGGGTTTGTGAGGCAACCTCTTACCTTGTCTAAACTTTCAAAGTGAAATCATTAAATCTGAAAGAACAGTAGCATTTTTGGGTCTAGAGAAAAATCAGTTTACCTGCGTGTGCTGAAGGACCAGTGCCCAGGAATGTGGCCTGCCACTCTGCATCTGATCTAAGACAAAGGCAAGTTATCCAGCAAGTGGTCTGCCTGACCTGTGGGCCCTATCTGGTGCCAAGTGAAGGAGTGACTCCCCACCGCCACACCCTGTTCCTAGAATGGGGCTGAACAGTCTTCATAGATTCTGCGTTTCTTTCCTGCAGGACATTTGTGAAGATATTTCAGATCACGTGGAGCAAATCCATGCGCTCCTGGAAACAGAGTTCTCCCTGAAGCTGCTGTCCTACTCCGTCAATGTGATTGTGGACATCCACGCCGTGCAGCTCCTCTGGCACCAGCTCCGAGTCTCTGTGCTGGTTCTGCGGGAGCGGATTTTGCAGGGTCTGCAGGACGCCAATGGCAACTACACCAGACAGACGGACATTCTGCAGGCTTTCTCTGAAGAGACAAATGAGGTGGGTGTTTGAAGCCAAGTAACATGTTATCAGATGTGACCGTTGGAGGGTGTTTTCAGTTCAGAGGTGGGGGATAGGAATTCTTTGTAGGTAAATAATCAGGTCCTGAGCTGGGCTCTGAATCTAGGGATAGTGACTGGAGGCTAAGGCACTTCTAATGTGAATAAAACTTTAGACCAGAGTTAATTCTCACCTGAGAGTTTGCTCACAGTGGTTGGTGCTAACCTGGCTTCTTATTCCCCAAAGTTATTTGATAAATATTTATTGAGCACTTACTATGGCTAGGCATTAGGTGCTAAGAATGTCATAGTGACCAAAACGTGGTCTTTGACTTCAAGGAGCCTAGTGCCCAAGAAAGACAAAAGCACAGATGTTAAGGGCAGATTGTGATGATGCCACTGGAGGACAGAGGAGGGGCACCTAACTCAGACAGGATAGCTTTTCCAGAAGAAGTGAGTCCAACCTGGGACGTGAAGTAGAAGCAGGATTAGACTGGGTAACAGAGGTTCAAGATAGAGGGAATGGCATCATCAAAGATCCAGAAGTAAGACAAGGACAGGCTCAGAGAGCTGTAGACAACACTGGAGCCAAAAGTTCCAGGCACCAGGATTTGAACTAATAGGTAGGCAGAGGTCAGATTATGAAGATGAAAAGTCATATTAGAAGAATTTGACTTTATTTTAGGGACAACAGGATAGATGATTAGATGATTTAACATGATTAAATTCATACTTTGAAAAAATCATTCTGGATGCAATGAGTCATATGAGCTTCAGAATTTTACACAGCTAATGTATTTGGATTTTTTGTACTCATATTAGAAGTAGTTTAAAAAGTTTGTTGTTGTCACTTTTGATTCATGGCTTAAGAATGAACACTGTGGGAGTGCCTGAGTGACTCAGTTGATTAAGCATCCGACTCTTGATTTCAGCTCAGGTCATGATCTTGTGGTCGTGAGATTGAGCCTCGTGTCAGGCTCCACGCTCAGGAGGGAGTCTGCTTTTCCCTCTTCCTCTCATTTTGCACCTCCCACTCCCACTTGCACTCTCTCTCTCCCTCTCTTAAATAAATAAATAAATAAAATCTTAAAAAAGGATGAACACAATGAATCTGAATCCAAATGAACTTTCCTAATCCCACATAAAATTGGCATATATAGGAGCAAAGCACTGTGCTAAGCAAGAGCTGTGTGTGTGTGCGTGTGTGTGTGTGGACAGCTCAATAGAGATGGTATATAGAATCATAGTGTGTGTGTATGTGTGTGTGTGTATAGTCCCTTGGCTCTTGACATCCACATTAGTACCCTAACCTTGGTTGTGTGGAAAATATATATTGTAGAAGTTTATAAGACACTTACATAAATAAGTAAGATTAAAAGACCTTATAATGAGTGTTGCATAATTCAGTATTAATTAATGTTTCAGTGGCTCCAACATTTTCAACAATACAAAACAAATCTATGCCTATTCTCATAAATGTTTTATACTTGTTGATTATTGTTTTCATAATAATGATGCTCTTGCTGTAACAAATTCCCCACAGGCCCTGGAAGTTTATGAGAATCAAAATCTACTGGGCTCACTTCTAGCTTTATGTTCTTTGTTTTCATTCAACTTTTCCTGTTATTGTGGCAGTGAGGGAGGTGATTTAGACTTTGGTAGAGTCCTTTTGTAAATCACAGAATGAATACGTGGGTGTGTGTGTTAGTGCCCAGATGCCATCCCTCCCAGATGGGATCCTTAGAGAGGTCTCGACTGGGACTTTTGTGGTCCTGGGAGACTACAGAGAATCCCAGACTGTCTAACTCTGTCCTAAATGTGCTATTCATAAGGTGTATGCCAATGAGCTAGAGATGAGAATTGGGAAAGACTGATCTACATTCTGAAGAGCTCTTTCTTTAGATATCTACCTGCCATCTCCAATCTATACATATTTTTGTTGTTGTTAATGTTCCTCCTTATGTGTCCTGCTGGCTCTGTCCAACATCCAGCTTTGATCAGTCATCAGATCTGCCCACTTTCTATTCCTAGAGGGGGGCATAAGAAATCATTGGATAAAACCAGTTCATTTTATATATTTATTTGTTAAATAAACATTTACTGATCACCAACTGTTTGTTGTAGAGCAGGAGCTATAACAGTTATGTTAGAGCTTATTGTTTTTTTATTTTTTATTTTTATATAAACATATAATGTAACCCCACCACCCTCTCCCAACACCCCCCCACTCTGTTTTATGACATTAAGAGTCTCTTTTGGTGTGTCTCCCTCCCGATCCCATCTTGTTTCATTTATTCTTTTCCTACCCCCTTAACCCCCACCCCCGTTGCATCTCCACTTCCTCATATCAGGGAGATCATATGATAGTTGTCTTTCTCCGATTGACTTACTTCGCTAAGCATAATACCCTCTAGTTCCATCCATGTTGTCGCAAATGGCAAGATTTCATTTCTTTTGATGGCTGTATAGTATTCTATTGTGTATATATATATATACCATATCTTCTTTATCTATTCATCTGTTGATGGACATCTAGGTTCTTTCCATAACTTGGCTATTGTGGACATTGCTGCTATAAACATTCAGGTGCACGTGTGTTAGGGCTTATTGTTATCATCATTGTTGTTTTGTGGAATACATTCATCATGTACTGATTTGAACTTGTGTCATTCAAGAGATGGTAGCCCAGATAACAGTGAAAAGCCACTGAGGCTAACTAATTGTCACTGGCCACTGCTTTATGTTTTGAGTTTATATTAAATAGTGTCCATGTTGGGTCTCACAGTGAGAGCACAACCTTTTTTTACAGATTTGATTGGAAACAATTTTGTGCATTTTCATACTTGAAATTCTTTAGTTCTGTCCTAAATCTGCAAGAATATGTTGTGTCTGGGGTAAAAAGAACAGTGGATTCTTAGCCATCTACTTTGTGGATATTTTTCTATGAATTAAAGCCCTGTTTCCATTACCAACCTTCCTAAAGCTATGGAAACCGGATCCTATTTGTTTGTGCCTCTAGTGTGACTGCATGAGAACATTTCAAAAACTGCTTGGTTTTGTTTGTTTCTGCCAGCAAGCACACTGGGATTGTGGAAAACAGGAGGGGAATTAGGATAAAATTCTAAACTTTATCAGAACAAATTAAGGTACAAAAGATTTATAGAATGAAGAGAGAAATGGCATAAAACAGGCTGATATGCTGAAATAGTAGATGTCTTTCCAGTGAAAGTGAATTCATTTTCTCTTTTTGTAAGTTAGTCGAGTTTCTGAACCACATTAAAGAATAAGGAAAGTTGAGAAGTGGCAAGTTCTCTCTCTTTCTGTCTTTGCAAAAACAAAATGCATAAGTTTCTTTTATTTAAATATGACACAGAACATATTTTTTAAGCAAATTAGCAAATGTTTTACTGAAACAAAACCAACCAACTAAACAAAAAAAAAATGGAGCAAAGCTCAACATCGTGTGAAAACAGTGTTGTACTGAAATTTTTTATATTTCAGATACTTTGATAAACACTTTATATTTATTGTTTCATTTAGGAAGGAGGGTAAGAGATATTAAAAATAGTTCCATTTTATGGATGGAAAAACTGAATCTGAGAGAGGTTAAGTGACTACCTAAGGACATAAATCTAGGAATAATTAAATAGAACAAACAAAATCATCTCTTAATCGAACTTTGTTGTAATAATAGTAATTCTTTCCTACTTCTTTCCTCTGCCCCTCCCTTCCTTCCTGCTTTCCTTTCTATCTCCCCTAAATATTTATCAATCTCCTACTATATATAAGGCACTAGGCATTCAAAGTTGATTAATTCATCTTAGGAATCACCTTCATATTTTTGTTAGATCCTCAAAACAGTTCTAGGAGGTAGGAAGGGAAGGTGCTATTGTTCTTATTTAACAAATGATATTATTATGTCCATCTTACAGGTAATAGGACTGAGGTTTAGAGAGGTAAAATGACACAGGCAGTGATAACTTAATAATATGAGCACAAGAGCAAACAATGATTACAAACTTACCACATACCAGATGGTGTGGTAAGTCAGCACTTTACCCACATGACCCTTATCCTCTCTGTGGGAATGCATTTGTCTTTTCAGAGCATGTACCCAAAGCGCTTTGTAATATTCTTCTATGAGCCTTTGTCATGGGTCCATTTATATCATGACAGAGTACATGCTAGATTAGAACTGGATGAGTGTTGGTACCAGATTAAAATCATCTCTATCTCCCATAGCACTTTATTTGTATCACTGTAAATAAAAAAATGAGTTGAATTGAATTAAATAATGCAGATAATCACTGCTTTAGGTATAGAAGAGGGAGATAAAATTTTAGGTTGGTGGACTAGGATTTATCTTGGAAATTAATCATTTGGCTTATAGTTTTAGCCTATAGAAAATGGAGATTCTTAAAAATAACTACATAGTATAAATAAAACATTAAAATATTTTTGTGTGTTTTCCCCTTGCCTATCGGAAGGTAAACTTTGCTTTGCTCCATTTCCCTATCATTATTTGCTTCTCTCAGTCTATTGCTGCTCTCCAGAACATATTCAGAACCATAGAATCCCAGCATGGTTATGCATAAAAGGAATCTGATCAAAAATCTAGTTCATGTGGTCTAAAGACTCAGGGGGCTTATGGCATTTTGGTTAAGAGGTCTGTGAACGTATATGTTAGTAGTTGAAGAGCAACAAACACCATGTAATGAGATTAGGGGAGGAAGGGGTGGGGGGTATACAAAGTTTTTTATTGTATCCATGATCAAAACAAAATTCTATTCCCAACTCTCTTCTCAGTAAGAACACTAAGTCATTGTACAAAACTGATCTTGAAGTAACAGTGGACACTGATAGAACTTTGGGGGCATTTTAATAGGGAGATCTTCAAGTCTCTAAATTATGAATATTATCTCATATTTTTTGGTAGCAATATGTAGTGTTAAAAAAAGAAAGGTCTAAGAAGACATTTGGAACTAGAGCTTCAGTTAAGTTAATTATTGGTGAGGAACAAAGCAAAAATTTTGTTTCAAATTGGGGGAGTTGAGGGAGAGTTTCCTTGATGTCTCAGAGAAGATTGAAGCCAGCAATAAAGTGAATTAATTGCCATCTCCATAAACATAAGCTTCATCTGAGAAACTGTTTCATAGCATATTAAATCAAGGTATATTTGCATTGAGACATTATTAGGCAGCTGTGGCACAGTTAATGGACTACAGAATTAAATGTGATATTTCTGAAATGAAAAAGGACTATAAAAACAACATGCAGTCTTCCCTCACCTCTCTGCCCACCTGAGACTATTACTTACATGCCTTGGAAAACTGTCTGGGACAGTGGTCTAGAGCAAAGCCGCAGGGCTAAAAATATTAGTATTACTAAGCAATATTTTAAGAAATGAAACTCATTATTCATCTGCTCTGGGATACTTCAGAGAACTTTCTTTTTTAAAAATTGCCTCTGCATGCTGAAATCTAGAAAAAGTACTTTTGAAGAATGCTGTTAGTAACAGACTGTGTTAAAAACAATGCCTGGGTGGATGCTTATCATTTGGTCCTTAGGATATGGATACGCTGTGTGCTCTTCTTTGTTTTGTTTTTTAGGGAGGGATTTTTTTTCCACATTAAAAATGCAGTCTTATTAAGAATAGCTATCCCTGAGTGACAGTCAGCCATGCATGGAAATAGTTGGCCTTGTTGAGAACAGGATGGGAAAGGGTTCCCTTTGGGGCACCAAGTATGGTATTTTCTTTTCCAACCAAAGGACTGACCAGGGAAGGGATCTTCAGGGGAAGACTTAGGAAAACCTAGCCATACCCTGTTCTCTGAAATGTAGTCTCACACCACATGTTCATCTAATATCTTTTATTGAGTTCCGGTTATTTTATTTTTTTAAATTTTTTTTAAAAAATTTTAAAAAGATTTTTATTTATTTGACAGAGATTACAAGTAGACAGAGAGGCAGGCAGAGAGAGAAAGGGAAGTAGGCTCCCTGCTGAACAGAGAGCCCGATGTGGGGCTCGATCCCAGGACCCTGAGATCATGACCTGAGCCGAAGGCAGAGGCTTTAACCCACTGAGCCACCCAGGCGCCCCGAGTTCCGGTTATTTTCAAGCATAACAGTATTCCTGATCTTAGGGGTCTGTGACCACCACAGTGGACACCAAATTCTTTCCCAGGGCTATAGAAACAGGTGACTGACAGTTGTGGGGGCCTAGTTTTTACCTGAACTCTCAAATTTTTTTTTCTCTACCCATCATACAAACACTTTGACTTAAAACCTCTTTCACCTTACTTCAGTAGCTGCAGTGCTGTACTTTCATGATAAAAAATGATAGAAAATAATACAAATTTCAACTAGTTAGTAATTTATTTATTGTTTTGTTTTTTGTTTTTCTTTTTTTATTATTGCGTTCAGTTAGCCAACACATAGCACGTCATTAGTTTTTGATGTAGTGTTCAACAGTTCATTAGTTATGTATGACCACCAGTGCTCATCACAACATGTACCCTCCTTAATGCCCTAGTTAGATACCAACTTTTGATACCAATTTATGGGATATCTTGGGGATGAAGCCATCATTTATAATACAAACTGTGTGAGGGAATAAATTCTGAGTACTGGACAACCGAATTAAAAAATTTAAATAAATACAACCTGCTTTCCAATAAGGGTTTCCATATTACTCTCTTAAAAATTGCATGAAGTGTGACTTTTGTTTGGCTGGCTCATTCCTTAGTGGTTTTGGCTTCTGACTTTGTTATTTAAAGGTTTTGGTCCCAGGTATGAAGTGTAAAAGCCACACAATTCCATTTAGGTGATTTTTATTGAGATTGACAGTTAATACTGATTTCCCATTTTTGTGCAGTGTAATTTAGCATAGGGATACCTCTCATTTTGATGAAACTTGCCCCCTCAATATACTTGATTAGTAAAAGTAATAATACAATAAGTGATAAGAGTGAATATTCCATGAGCACGTATTCATGTACCAGACTTATGTCTTATATATATTATCTCGTTTAAGACTCACAACAGCTCTTGACAGGGTTTATCATTTGCTTTTTGCAAATGAAGGAAATGAGGTTTAGTGACATCAGCCTGCTGGCTCATGGTCACATGGCTAATTACTGGTAGAGCCAGAATTTGACTCTGAAAGTTGGGCTTTTAATCACTAGAATCAACTAAAACTACATAATCAGGGCAAGAAATTACACGAAGGCATAGAGTTACATTCCAAAACATCCTCATTCATGCATTCATTCATTTATTCAACAGATACATCTGTGATTGCTTACTCTATGCACATCCCCATGCTAAATGTTGCAAGTGTTCAGTGAGCCAACCATTTTCTTTGTGATTTATACTCTTGTGGTGCTTACAAACCAATGGGAGAAACAAATTAATCAAATAATCACAATAATATTTATTTACATATTGAGGTAAATGCTTAAAGGGAAAACATCATAATTTTATGAGAGCTTATCAGAAGAAAAATTCTGACTTAAATGGGAGTTTAGAGTCTTGAAGAAGTGAAGCTTGATCTGAGTCTGAGGGGTGCATAAGAGTTAAACCAGTTAAGGGATGTTTTAAGTGGTAAACTTTCTTTTTTTTTTTTTTAAGATTTTTATTTATTTTTTTGACAGATAGATAGATCACAAGTAGGCAGAGAGGCAGGCAGAGAGGGGGGGTGGGAAGCAGTCTCCCTGCCGAGCAGAGAGCCTGATGTGGGACTCGATCCCAGGACCCTGAGATCATGACCTGAGCCGAAGGCAGCGGCTTAACCCACTGAGCCACCCAGGTGCCCCAGTGGTAAACTTTCTTGACAGAGGGAAAATAGCATGTGCAAAAGCCCTGAGGCAGAAGGAATTCGTTATATTCAAAAACTAAAAGGAGAACACTGTGGTTGGGTGCAGCCAGGGAAGGGAGTATGGCTTGAGACAGGCCTCTTTATGTCTGTTCTTGGAAGGTTTTGGGTTTTTAACCCAGCAGTAGGAAGCTAATAAAGGACTTAAAGCATCATGTTTGCAATCTGTAAAGGGGCAAAGGGAGAAAGAGAGAGAGAATTCCAAGCAGACTCCCCACTGAGTGTAGAACATGACACAGTTCAGTCTCATCACCCTGAGATCATGACCTGAGCCAAAACTAAGAGTTGGATGCTTAACTGACTGTGCCACCCAGGAGCCCCAAAGTTACTCTTTACAATGTGGCAATGTGGAGAACAAACTGGAGGAGGGGTATGTCTGTTTAAAATAGTATCCACTGAAATCAGAGAAAATTACCATACAGATGTCAGAGTGTGGACTGTGGGTCAGAAAGCCTCCATTTAGGGCCCAGTTTGGCCCTTAGATGTGAGGCCATATGCTAGTTATGTACCTTCTTTTAGCTTAGGCTCCTCTTATATAAAACAGGGACAATAGTACAGACCCCAGAAAAAAGTTATTGTGAGGATTAAATGAAAAAGCAATAGTTGTAATTAACCATCCCCATTTATACATGAGGAAACTGAGGTTTAGAAAAGTTAAATGAGGCTTATTATTATTATTTATCTGGATATTGTGGCATGCCAGTGAGGGGAGTAGGAGATAAAGGCAAGGTAGAGGTGTGATGGGAGAGAAAATTCCCAAAAGCAAAATGCACAAATGAACAACAACCCAGTGTGAAGTCCCAGAGTGATCAGATCTTGGGATAACCTGGCTTAAAGGACACAGGGTTCAGCAGCCACATGACTTCTGGCTTCACTTTGCTCATCTGCTTCCTCCTTGAGTAGAAGAGAGGTCTGGGATATAACAACTCTTCACTTCTCAGTTTCCTTTCTTCATCTCTCCAAACCTCCTTTCTTCATCTCTCTAAGCCTCCTTTCCCAGGATGTGATCTGTAGATGCCTGCCCATCTCCCACCCACGTGGGCCCACCTTCTCCTTCCCAGCAGCCCGGCCCCGGCAGACCACTGGCCCTAAGTACCCAGCCTGGCTGAGCCCGCAGCCTGGGGCCACTGTGGAGGGGAACCTCTCAGCGTCCGGCATCATACAGACCGCATCGGGCATCACCATAACCACATGGAGTCCGAGGTCTCTGGGGATGGGCTCTTCTGGCTGCAATGATGGTCTTAGCCAAGACAGGTCCCTCTTCTACCTGCTGGGATAAGCAATTCCCTCACCATGATAGGATCCATCCATGAAAATAGTTCCTAGCCCAGCTGCCCAAGGGACATGTCATTTCCCCATGGAGTCCTGGGCATCCCAATGTTCTGTGTCCTTTCTGGCAATGGCAAGTGAGCAGGCCGGGGACACTGGGTCTTGGCTGGTCACTTTCAATTTCCAGGTACCTCCTGCTGTTACTTCTAAGGGTGGCTTACCCACTACCAGCCCCACCTCCACCACTGCCCCCATCCGTCTCCCTCCTCCCTCTGACTACCTTCTATGTGGCACACTGTCATGGAGCTCAGGGCCTAGAGAGGGACCAAAGCAGGAGCAGCAAGGTGGGGCCCTTCCTCTTATCACCATTCCTCCTAAGGGCCCCAGGGACAAGGGGGAGGGGCCAACTGGCCAGGGGCAGGGAGGGGGACACTTAGCTTGGGCTTTCCCTTCCTGAATAAACCACTAATCACTGGAAAAGAAAAATCTCTCTCTTTTTTTTTTTCACATTATCCACCTATATTTTATTAAGAAGTCATACTGTTTCACATAGTAACTGATAAACCATTAATAAAATATATATATATCTTTATAATTACATAAAAATACAGTTAAACAGAACACAGAAGGAAGACAGTATTTTTGTAATAAGCATATTGGGATTTATAAAGTATTAGGTTTCATTCCTATTGTTAACTTACACACATGTAAAATAAACATGAAAAAGAGTAACCATTTTGAAATACGATTTTTATACTTAAGAAACATGTTAAGCATAAAGTCAAAATGATCTGATAAATCAATGTTTTATCATTCAGCATACCCAGTTATAAATTTTTTTTTTTTAAGATTTTATTTATTTATTAGTTAGAGAGAGAGCGAGCACAGGCAGACAGAGAGGCAGGCAGAGGCAGAGGGAGAAGCAGGCCCCCTGCCGAGCAAGGAGCCCGATGTGGGACTCGATCCCAGGACGCTGGGATCATGACCTGAGCCGAAGGCAGCCGCCTAACCAACTGAGCCACCCAGGCGTCCCCCAGTTATAAATTTTATTCCACTTACAGCTGCAATAATTTCACAGAGGAAATATAGAAGAGAATTCATCTGGGGGTGCCTGGGTGGCTCAGTTAGTTAAGCAACCAACTTTTGATTTTAGCTCAGGTCATGATTTTAGGGTTCCTTTCTTCAGAGGCTAGATTAGATCAAGCAGTTCTTAGCTGGTAAGCAAAAAAGGATTCCCGGGCCCTTCTGTCTTAAGCAAATTGTAAGTAAAAAATCTCCCCATTTGTTGTGTGATATTAGAAACCACATTAATGATGAGGGGTGCCTGGAAGGCTCAGTCAGTTAAGCAGCCAGCTCTTGATTTTGGCTCAGGTCATGATCTCAGAGTCCTGGGATCGAGCCCCACATCAGTCTTCATGCTCAGTGAGGAGTCAGCTTGAGGGTTCTCTCTCTCCCTTTGCCCCCTTCTCTCAAATAAATAAATCTTAAAAAGAAAAAGAAACTGCATTAGTGATGAGACAGAAGCCTTCATTATATAATTAAAGATTAAAAATTAAAAATACTTGTAAAGCTATTCTTTAGCACAGGGGGGTTTCAAATCAAACTGGCCTATCTTGAATTAAAAATAACAAGGAAGGGAGGCAGTTGGTATGTAACACACACAAATGGGAGTTGGGGAGAAAAAATGCATACAAAGAGAGGGGACAGGGACTAAAATGGTAAGTTTTGATATTCATTACTTTTCTCTAGGATTACCTGTGTTTATCTTCAAAAGGGTGGGTACAAATGGGAACTGGTCCTGAAATGTTTCTGTGGTGTATGCAAATTCAGTAGTTCACCTTCCTGTGATTTGTGAATAAAAAGTTAACATGACAGACTTAGTGTAATTAATTATACCATTTTAATGTATTTATCAAGCATCTTCTATAAGCTAGCCACTGTGGTAAGTGCTGGAGTGATAGCGATTTGCAAAGCAGATTGGTTCGTGGAGATTTTACTCTTATATTACTTTGTTCCCAGAATTTTATTACTTAAGGCATCACATAAGAAATGCTTATTAAATGAACTACAGGCTATTTTAAAATGGAAAGTTAAGTTAAGAGTGGATATTTTTGGCTTAACCTTGACCATTTCTGTCAAGCCTCTATTTTCCAGATTAAAGAAAAGTCCCCAAATTTTTAAGAACAGGATACTATATAAAGCAATATAATTGATCAGTATACTTTTCTGTATGTTAAACCAGAAGCAATAGAGACTGCTGCATTTTTGACCTTTACAGTGGCCTCTGCTGAGATTTCATCTGAACAGCAGTTGAGTATAATTGATGTTGCATTTACTGAAACTGTTGCCCTTGTCTGTTTCAGGGCCGGCTTGATTCTCTAACAGAAGTGGATGACTCAGGACAGTTAACTATCAAATGCTCTCAAAATTACTTATCTCTGGATTGTGGTATTACTGCTTTCGAACTGTCTGACTATAGTCCAAGTGAGGATTTGCTCGGTGGCCTAGGGGACATGACCTCTAGCCAGGTCAAAACCAAACCCTTTGACTCTTGGAGCTACAGTGAGATGGAAAAGGAGTTCCCCGAGCTCATCCGAAGCGTTGGGTTACTCTCGGTGGCCTCTGACCCCAACCCGTACAGCTGTGGCAAAGAGGTTGGTAAGGAGGCATCTCAAGTGTCTCTTTCAGCAGATGACAAAGGTGGACGTGAGGAGGACAGTGCTTTGACAGTCGAGGAGCCACCAAGCTTAGTGCCCGGAACGTCATTTTCTGGGGAAGCTCTGACAAATGCTGATCAGCCCCCTCCTGAGGCCATGATGCCAGAAGCCAGTTCCTCCTCCCAGCCTGAGACAAGGAACCAACAGCCTCAGCCTTGTGAAAATGCAACTCCCAAGCGATCCATCCGAGATTGCTTTAATTACAATGAGGACTCTCCCACGCAGCCCACATTGCCAAAAAGAGGGCTTTTCCTTAAAGATGAAAATTTTAAGAATAATCTGAAAGGCACTGATGGAAAGAAGCAGCTGGCTGATCTCAAGCCCGAGATGAGCAGAAGCACCCCCTCTCTGGTGGACCCTCCTGACAGATCCAAGCTTTGCCTGGTGTTACAGTCTTCCTACCCCAGCAGCCCTTCTGCTGCCAGCCAGTCCTATGAGTGTTTGCACAAGGTGGGGGAGGGGAATCTTGAAAACACCGTCAAAAGTCACATCAAGGAAATATCCTCCAGCCTGGGAAGGCTTAGTGACTGCCACAAAGAGAAACTTCGACTTAAAAAGCCACATAAGGCCCCAGTAGAGGTGCCCCCATGCCGAACTCCGAAGCGGGGTGCGGGCTCAGGCAGCCAAGCTGAGAGCACGAAGAGCTCAGTCGTGCCAAACGGAATTCCTTCAGGTACCCCCAAGGCTGTAGAGGGGCCAGAAACAGATTCCGTTTCGACATCCTCCCTCGAGCTGTGCCGTCAGAGGAGTTGGAATGCCAAACTGCCAGTGCAGTCAGAAACATCCAGTTCTCCACCTTTTACTCAAAGTAGTGAATCCTCTGTTGGCTCAGACAACGTCGCGTCTCCAGTACCCCTTCTTTCAAAAAACAAAAGCAAAAAAAGTTACTCCTCCTCCCCAAGTCACGTTACCAGGAATGGCCAGGTGGTGGAGGCCTGGTATGGTTCTGATGAGTACCTAGCGCTGCCCTCTCACCTGAAGCAGACTGAAGTCCTAGCGTTGAAGTTGGAGAACCTCACGAAGCTTCTGCCTCAGAAACCCAGAGGAGAAACCATCCAAAATATTGATGACTGGGAACTGTCTGAAATGAACTCGGATTCTGAGATCTATCCAACGTACCATGTCAAGAAGAAGCACACGAGGCTAGGCAGAGTGTCTCCAAGCTCATCCAGTGACATAGCCTCTTCCCTGGGGGAAAGCATGGAGTCTGGGCCCCTGAGTGACATTCTTTCTGATGAGGAGTTATGCATGCCTCTCTCTGGTATGAAAAAATACATCGATGAGAAGTCAGAGAGAGCTACATCCTCTGAGAAAAATGAGAGCCATTCTGCCACAAAGTCTGCTTTAATTCAGAAACTGATGCAAGATATTCAACACCAAGACAACTATGAAGCCATATGGGAAAAAATAGAGGTAAGGTGGTCTTCTTAACTTGCAAGATTTCTTACCTGATCTTTGGAAGTGATGCTGGGAAAAGGTCAGTCCCTTCTCACCCTCACTATAAAAAGTGTTGCCATGTTTGATAAGCCTGATTCCTCAAAGAAGAAAAGATAAAGCACAGTGATCACTGCATCGTGGCAGAGTATGTATCTTGTCTGGGCATTAGCTTGATGTGTCCCTGCCTGGTGCGGGAATCTCTGTTGATGTTGCTCAAACATAACCTGGCTCCTGACGAATGATGGGTCCCTTTGAGTGGAGTGCAAAATAGGGTAGAACAGTAGTTGTGCACACACCAGTACCTTAGGAATACGTGAATGGAATGTTGCAGTTATCCTCACTGATTTTTGATTTGTTTGTTCTAACCCCAGAATACCTTACCATTCCCAATGTTAACTCTCTGTAGAATTGGACCAGATGTTTCTAATTTGGGGGGATCTTTATTTTCTTTCAGTCTTTCTCCTTTTTGAGATCCCTGGCTAATAACCCATGCTGCCTATACTGTGTACTGACCATGGGGTCTGAGATGAGGAGTTGATATTTGGGGTAAATCTGTACTTTTATTTATTTTTTAAATTTATTTGACAGAGAGAGAGAGATCACAAGTAGACAGAGAGGCAGGTGGGGCGGGGGGGGAGGGGAGCAGGCTCCCTGAGAGTAGAGAGCCCAATGCGGGACTTGATCCCAGGACCCTGAGATCATGATCTGAGCTGAAGGCAGAGGCTTTAACCCACTGAGCCACCCAGGTGCCCTATGTATTTATTTTTTTGAGAGAATGAGAGTGGGGAAATGGGGTGGGGGGGCAGATGGGAAGGGCGGAGAGGGAGAGGGAGAATCTTAAGCAGGCTCCACATTCAGCGCTGAGCCCCAATGCAGGTCGCAATCATGACCTGGGCCTAGATCAAGAGTTTGCTTAAATGATGGAGCCACACAGGCACCCCAGATCTCTACTTTTAGAATGGATTATTAGATGAAATCTTTGAGGACAGATGTGAAAATTCTCACCTGAGAATTTTCTAAGCTCCGGACTGAGCTCCATAATTTAAGCTGTGATTTTAAGACACTAGATTAAGTATGGTACACATGGACAGGATAACCTGGAGGAAGAAAATGAAAGTGTTTAAAACTAAGGAAAAGTTAATGGTGATATGTAATAGTAACATATATTAATGATTATTTTTATTAAGAATTTATGTATCCCCCCCAAAAAAAGAATTTATGTATCCAATTCTCACAACAACCCTAATATTAAACCCATTGTGTGGATAAGGAGACTGAGCTTGAGAGAGATCAGATAGCCCGCTCTAGAGCCCAGACCATTAACTAAATCCTCCCATGTCTCAGTAAGGAAGTGATCAGTATATACTACATGTAAATACTGTGGTATTGGAAAAAAAAATATGTCAGTGGAGCCAGGATTTGCCTGGGAAATGCCAGGATTAAGACAGAGAGAAGGGCAGTGGCTATTTCGGGCAGGAGGAGCATAAACCAGAACACAGGTGGATCTGAGAATGAGCATGTTTATGGGGGGTGGGGACTCAGAGAGCTGTCCTAACTGGAAGGCCTGTGAATGGAGAGTAGCAAAAGTTCCCAATACATGTAAGAGACCTGGTTGCTCCAAGGCCCCGAAGGCCAGTACGAGGCAGTTAGAATGTGTTCCCTCAGCACCCATGGCAGCTTCTCTGCAATTGACTGAGGGAAGGAATAAAATCCACGATAATTAATGCTTCTTGGGCTCTAATTTTGTGCTTGGCTCCATGATAAGAGCTTCACATACCTTATTCTATTTAAGCCCTGTGGGGAGGTAGGACTTTTTCAGATGAAGAGGTGAAGGCAGAACAGGGTTGGAAAACTTTCTTTAGGCCTCCCAGCTAGTAATTAGAGTAAGGGTTTGAACTCAGAGCCAAGCCAGCACACCGAAAGCAGTGTAGGTCACAGCCTTCGGTAGCCTTTCTGGAAGATTTAGTTGACAATAATGGGAGGGAGGTCATGGCAGTTGTGGGGTGACCAGGGTAGAGGTAGCTGGCCTGTGGCAGCCAGTCTAAGGGACTGCTCTGATGTGTGACAGGCATGGGTGGGGAAGGCTGCTGAAGGAAGCAGGATCCAGAAAACTGGGTCTAAGCCTTGCTTCATCCTTAAAGCCTGGAGAGACCCATGGCTAGTCATGTTTCATTCTGGGCCTTGTTTCTTCTTTTGTAAATAGAGATCTTTTAAGCAGATCATGGCCACAATACCAGCTTCCAGTGCTAGCATGTTTTGTTTCCATTATTCTGCAAGGATGAAGCCAAGTGTCCAGCCTCTGAGGACAGGTGTATCTTTTTATAAAAGAAAACATTTGGATGGGTAGCTGGCTTGAGGTAGAGGTGAGGCAGGTAACTTAAAAAAATCGGCACATTGATATTGATTATATGATAAAACTGTTAAGAGGAAGTGTCTCGTAGCCAATTGGAAATACCATCCTGGAGTTGGGATATGAAGTAAAAGCTAAATGAAGATTAAGCCCCTTGTTCAGTCCAGCTTCCCTTTATCACTTCAGTGGGGCAGCTGCCTACCCCCAGGTCAGTTGACCTTGGATATCACACTCTAGCTTTGATCTACTTATAGTGACCCAGAGAACCTATCCTACCTGCAAGTATAACATAATATGAGGTGTTACTTAACATCTTCTTTGCATCAGGCATCTACTAGGCACTTTATCTGCAGTAATTTTCTCATAGGATTCTCAAACAGCCCTACAAGGTAGGTTTTATTATCCAAAATGGACCACTTTTCTCCCCCCCTCCAGTGTTCCTATTCTGGTGCTAGCCTCCTAACTGGTCTCTCTGCTCCCATCCTATTCCTATTATAGTCTTTCTAGCACAACATCCAGAATGATCCTTTTGAAACATAAATCAGATCATATCACCCCTCTGCTCAAAACCCTGCAACAGCCCCTGTTGCATTCAGAGGCTCTAAATAGACTGTTCCCTTGATTTCCTCTCTGACCTGATTTGTACCTGCTCTTCCTCATGCTCACTTCCCCGCCATCCCACTGGCCTCTGCTGTTCCTAGAACAAGCAGGGCAGGCCCATGCCTTTAGGATCTTTGTCAATTCCCTCTGCCTATACTCTTACAGATGCTCTCATTTCTAATTTTTTTAACCTCTTCTGAGCTTCCTGGAATATTAACTTCTTAGGGAAGCCTACTCTGACCACCTTTTTAAAGGTATAACCTATGAGGGATGTGTGTGGCTCAGTCATTTGGGTGTCTGCCCCCTGGTTTCTGCTCAGGTCATGATCTCAGGGTTGTAAGATCAGTGTTCTCTCTCTCTCCCCTCTGCCTCCCCCCTTCTCTCTAAAATAAATATATCTTTAAAAAAATAAAGGGTATAGCCTGAACCCTTTAGTTTTTTCTACAGCTCTCACTGTATTCTGTCATTTTATATAATTCTGTTTGGTATGTTTATTGTTCTAGTATGTTTACTGTTTCCCCCTGTTGGAATGGGAGCTCTGTGAGGGAAGGAATATTCATCTGTTTAGTTTGCTAATGACTCTAATGTACGTCTTACAGTGCCTGGCACATACTAAGTGCTCAGTAAAGACTGTCTATTGAATGAGTGAATGAATCCCTGTTTTAAAGTGGATGAAACAGAGTGCAGAGAGATGAAATCACTTTTCCTGTCATGTGCTCCATGTGCTTTACCCTTCCCACTTGAGATAGTCTTGAGAACAGATGAATTCCCTGAGAGAGTGAGGACAGATGGAGAAGAGAAGAGAGGTGGGAACTGAGACTCGAGCTGTAGCTCAGTTATGAGGAAGGAGTAAGGAAGAGGTCCACTCGACAGAGAGGATTCTTGGGTGTTAAGTAAATGGGGGAGAAGGAGTCTAAGATGGATGTTAGCTTTGTTCTCTGCAAAAGGGAGATGTAGAAGAATAAGAACAAAGAAAAAGAAGCAACCTTAGATTTGGTTGAGATAGTCAGTGAGGGCCTTAGAGAAAAATGGACTCAATGAAAGAGTGGAGGTAGAAGCTGGATTATAGATTTTTAAGAAGTGAGAGAATCATTCATAGCTCAAGGAATTGGGTTGAGAAAGCAGTATGAGGCAAAGGGTGATAGTTGAAAGTAAAGTCCAATAAAAGTGTCACTTAGAAAAAAATTAAAGCTGGGGTGCCTGGGTGGCTCAGTGGGTTAAAGCCTCTGCCTTCAGCTCGGGTCATGATCCCAGGGTCCTGGGATCAAGCCCCGCGTCAGGCTCTCTGCTCGCAGGGAGCCTGCTTCCTCCTTTCTCTCTGCCTGCCTCTCTGCCTACTTGTGATCTTTGTCTGTCAAATAAATAAATAAATAAATCTTTAAAAAAATTAGAGCTTATTTGAAGGCAGAAAGAAAAGACTCAATAGAAAAAGAGATATAGAGGTGGCTGGGAAGAATGTACATATATGGCACATGCTGAGACAAGAAGGGAGGGAATGTGGAACTCCATGGGAAGAATGTTGGCCTAATATGAAAAAGTTATAAAATACTGAAGAATACATCCTGCTTCTGATCCCACCCCCACCAAATGGAGATTGTTGTGTTTCCTACTCCCTTCAAGTACTAGGTTCTCCCATCTTTTCTCTGAGTCACACAGAATACAGGGTAGAAGGCACATATAATCCCACTATCACATTCGGGACTTTATGGGGCTGTGATAGAATCCCTGAGATAACACCTGAGTGACAAGTGTCTGAGACACCTTTTAAGTTCCCATGATTCCTCTCCCCTCACAGTTGAGTCTTTCTTATAATGGGCTGGTTTTGTGAACGTGAGAAGATTTCTTTTTAATTTTTTTCATTCTGTAGGAGAATTAATTTCTTTGAATACATAGTATATTCACATGGCTTAAAAACATATATGTTTAAAAATATCCAGGGGCTCCTCGGTGGCTCAGTCAGTTAAGCCTCTGCTTCCAGCTCCAGTCATGATCCCAGGATCCTGGGATCGAGTCCCGCATCAGGCTCTCTGCTCAGCTGGAAGCCTGCTTCACCTTCTGCCTATGCTGCTCCCCCTGTTTGTACTCTCTTGCTGTCTCCTATCAAAAAAATAAATAAAATCTTTAAAATATAGATTTATTAATTTTGGAGAGAAAGAGGGAGCATCCATGAGCAGTGGGGGCTGCACAGAGGGAGAGGGAAACTCTTTCTCTCCCTTATTCCCCATCTTGGGCCTCCACCACATTGAAGGTGATCTCTGTTGTTTTAGTTTATATGTCCTGTAAGAAGTTCTTTACACATATACAAGCAAATGCAAACGTATTTATTAAGCAATATTTTTAAACCTGAGAAATAAGTCACAGCCAATTCTCCTCCGCAAATAAAAATTCCTCTGTTAACTCTATGAGTTCCCAAGGGATCTTCCTTTCTCAATATCTTGGTGGAAGTTAAGGGGGTTTTGCTCAAATATGATTGATTTTCCCACAACCTACTGTGTGGATGAAGTAATTGAGTATCTCAGGTCTGAGTGTTCAGCTCCAGTGGGGGCTTCTCAAGGCCTAAAATTAAAAGTGAAAAAATTAGTCAAACCATTGAGCTGGATCCATTTGTTGTGGAACATTCAAGAAATGGAGTAAAAGAAATGAAGAGAAAGGAGGAGAGGGCCTGTCTGGAGCAGATGAAATCAAACAGAATGATGAAAGATGAACTTAGTGGGTGGGTCTTATATGGTATAAGTAATAGGGACTGGGAAACTATAGCTTGCCGAATGCCTAATTTTTAAAATAACGTTTTCTTGGAACACAGCTGTACTCTTCATCAGTGGCTGCTTTGGGGCTGCAATGACAGAATTGAGTTTTTGTGATAGAGATTGATGGTTTGCAAAGCCTAAAAAATTTACTGTTACAGAAAAAATTTGCTGACCCTTGCTCTAGAGTAAGGAGGAAGGAAGGGAAATGATTTCTCATCAGCATCTACTATGCGCCAGGTTCTGATATAGGTTCTTTCATTTAATCCATATGACATCCCTATGGGAGAGCTATTGGTCTTGTTATTGGTCTTGTTTTGCCAATGACAGGTCTGAGGCTCCATTGCTAATGACTTGGCCAGGGTCACACTGTTGCTAGTGCAAGAGCTGGGATTCCAACTGAGATGCCCGAACTGACTTGGTTTTCTCCTAAAGATATATTCCAGTGCCAGGAAAGTTAGACAGTAATCACATATGCAGGCCAAATCTATTTAGGAAACCTACAAACCAATACTAGATTAGTAAATGAATACTCTGATTTCTTCCTCACGACCTGAATAGAAATGAACTGCCTAGCAAGTGGCCACTTGTCCAAGGAGAGTGATTACTGATGCCAGATTAACAGCTGTGTGATTCCAAGGGGGGCTGGCAGAATGCAGTGCAGCCTGGTGCCACCTCAGGGATGCATCTCAGGAGATCTGTCCTTTTGGGATATAGTGCAATGGCTACTTCTCACATTGTGGGCTTCCTGCTCACATAAATTCTCAAAGCTCATCCCCGAAGACATTGCTCTGTTAGACTGGACTCATTGGTACCAGGCTGATGGCTATGTGACATAGCTGATCCCTTTTCTCTCTGGCAACCAGTCTCTTCAAATACCAGATTATGGCATCTCCACTATAATTCACTGACTCAACTGTTATGAGCATTTTATCTTTGGGGCATCTATAACCTGATTTTTAAAATTTCTTTGGTGCCAGCTAAGGATGTCTTTGCACAGAAGTTATTTCAGATTTAGTGCAGCAAATACTTAGCTGGGTACTTAGTCTTTGTAACTAGTCTATGTAAAATCACAGTCAAGTCTATGGAGCAGCACAAAAGTGGCCACCATTGCTGCTGGGAACTAGTTGGTACCATCATGAGAATGTAGAAGAGATTTGGTCCTGGGATTAACTTGGCACTGATTTCTTTTTCTAAGAGGTAAAATGGGTCCAGATAGAAACTGTCCTATCTTTTACCCTCATTCTGACTGCCTGTTGATGCACCAGTGATACCACACTGATGATGGCAATCATTAAAGAAATAGCATGTTGCCTGAGTTCTTTTTCTTTCCTTTTCTTTTTTTCATTATGGTAAGAGGTACATAGTGTAAAATTGTCATTTTAACTGTTTTTAAGTATACAGTTCATTAGTGCTAAGTATAGCCACATTGTTAGGGGTGCCTGGGTGGCTCAGTTTGTTAAGTGTGTGATCCTTGATTTTAGCTCAGGTTGTGATCTCAGGTTTGTGAGATCGAGCCCTGCATTGGTCTCTACACTGGGTGTGGAGCCTGCTTAAGATTCTTTCTCTCTCTCTCCCTCTGCCCCTCCCATACCTACTCACGCACATGTGCTCTCTCTCTCAAAGAAGTATATTCACATTGTTGTGAAACAGATTTCCCGAACTTTTCCAATCTGAAACTGTACGCACTAAACAGAAACTCCCCTTTCCTCCTCACCCAGTCCTGATAGCCACCAGTCTTCTCTCTGTTTCTATGAATTTGACTACTTCAGGTACCTCATGTAGGTAGAACTATACAGTATTTGTTTTTTTGTGACTGGTTTATTTCACATAACGTAATGTCCTCAAGGTTCATCCATGTTGTAGCATGTGACAGGATCTTCTTCCTTTTTAAGGCTAAATAATAATCCATGGTGTGTCTATATTATATTTTGTTTTTCTGTTCATCTATGCATGGATATTTGGCTTGCTTCCACCTTTTGGCTATTGTGAATAGCCCTGTTATGAACATGGGTGTTCTCTTTGAAACTTTTGAAACTCAGCTCTCAATTCTTTGGGATATATCAAGATATATCAAGAGATGGGATTGCTGGATCATATGGTAGTTCTACTTTTAATGTTTTGAGGAGCCTTCAAAACCATTTCGCATAGCAGTTGCTCCATTTGTAATCACACAAATAGTGTACAAGGATTCCAATTTCTCCACATACTTGCTGACATTTAAAAAAAAATAGTAGCCATCCTAATGGGTGTGAGATAATATCTCATTGTGGTTGTGACTTACATTTCTCTAATGATTAGTAATGTTGAGGCATTTTTTTCATTTGCTGGCCATTTGTATATCATCTCTGGAGGAATATCTATTCAAGTTCTTTGTCCATTTTTAATTGGGCTATTTGATGTTTTGTTGTTCACCTATAGGAATTCTTCCTATATTCTGGATATTAAACCTTTATCATATATATGATTTGAAAAGATTTTCTCCCATTCTGTAGGTTGCCTTTCCATTCTCTTGAATGGGTCCTTTGAGGCACAAAAGTTTTTAAGTATGATATAGTCCCGTTTGTCTATTTTTGCTTTTGTTTCCTATGCTTTTGGTGTTACATCTAAGAAATCTTTGCCAAGTTCAATGTCATAAAAATTTTCCTCTATGTTTTTGTAGGAGTTTTATAGTTTTAGGTCTTTAAGATCTCTTTTATTTTATCTCATTGTGATTACCTCTCATCTTTTAAGGATCTCACCCCAGGCTTTCTTGTAAGATAGAACATAGCTTCTTAGCTAGAGCCAAGTCACCTTCTGGGATCTGTCCTTTAAATAAAAAACACTCGGAGTCATTCTTTTTATAAACCCTTATCTGGGCATTATTTATTTGATTTGAGATATGAGTAGTTCTCATTTGAAATACAGCTTTGTCTTTCTTTATTCATCCCCAGAGTAACTTGCCGTCAACTATATAGTCAAGGTCTACCATAAATTCAATTGTCACTCACTTTTGATATTTCTTTTAGACTGCCCATGTACCAGTGTTCCTAGAGTTGGTAGAGTAGTACTTTCTTCTTAGGTGTTGATAATAATCTCCTAAGAGCATCTTATTAGATAGGAAACATTTAAGGTTATTGGATTCCACTGTTTTTCACTGCTCTTTCATTTTGTATGTGCCTTTCCTTTATGATAACTTTTTCCTTCAGTTGCTAGTCTTCCTCTTGTCCCTGATTTCCTTCTCTTCCCTACATCTTCTCTCCCGTTCCTTTTTCTTTAATTTTTTCTGAACCAAATAGTTTTCACTTTCTGGCTCTGTTTTCTCTTTTTCTTTCCCCAAGAGTATCTTTTACTTTCTCCTTCTAATATTGTCCTAGACATTCTCAGATTCCAAATATGAGAGCACTAAGGGTTGAGTCTTTACCACCATTCACACTTCAATGTGTTTTTTTTTAGTGCACTGCTTAGTCTCTTTGTTTACAGCATTTAACATATACCCCAAACACCAAGTATCTCTCTTTACTCTTTCCCAGGTATACATTAAATATTCTTGCCCTCAACCTTGGCTTATGCCAAAGCTTCTGTCATTAACCTTCCACCTCCTCATCTCTATCTAAATTTTACTCACCATTCAAGACCCAGCTCAAGTAGTCCCTCTTCTGTGATGCTTGGTCTAGCTATACTTGTTATCATCTGCCTTCCTCTGTTTTCCCAGTGTATGAGTTTCCACTTGGTATTTACCAAGTATTATCTTATGTAATAATCACAGAGCCCTGAATTATGTTGTCACAGCTCTTTCAAACTCTTAAGTCCAGAATCCAAGACAAATATTTAGATTGTGCATGGTATAAATAAAGAAGACTATACAGAGTCCCTACACCATCCTATTAGATTAACCTTTTGTTGATTAATCATCTGTACTATCAACACATGTTCAATTTGTGATCTTTTCAGACTTCTGAATCTCCCAATTTTATTTTTATTTATTTATTTATTATTATTATTATTTAAGCTTTTTTTAATTTAAAGATATAATGTAACCCCACCACCCTCTCCCAACCCCTCTCCCCCCCTCCACAGTTTGTTTTATGACATTAAGAGTCTCTTTTGGTTTGTCTCCCTCCCGATCACATCTTGTTTCATTTTTTCTTTTCCTACCACCTTAACTCCCACCCCCGTTGCATCTCCACTTCCTTATGTCAGGGAGATCATGTGATAGTTGTCTTTCTCCAGTTGACTTATTTCGCTAAGCATAATACGCTCTAGTTCCATCCATGTCGTCGCAAATGGTAAGATTTCATTTCTTTTGATGGCTGCAGAGTATTCCATTGTATATATATACCACCTCTTCTTTATCCATTCATCTGTTGATGGACATCTAGGTTCTTTCCATAACTTGGCTATTGTGGACATTGCTGCTATAAACATTCAGGTACACGTGCCCCTTTGGATCACTACGTTTGTATCTTTAGGGTAAATACCCACTAGTGCAATTGCTGGGTCATAAGGTAGCTCTATTTTCAATTTTTTGAGGAACCTCCAAGCTGTTTTCCAGAGTGGTTGCACCAGCTTGCATTCCCACCAGCAGTGTAGGAGGGTTCCCCTTTCTCCACATCCTTGCCAGCATCTGTCATTTCCTGACTTGTTCATTTTAGCCATTCTGACTGGTGTGAGGTGGTATCTCATTGTGGTTTTGATTTGTATTTCCCTGATGCCCAGTGATGTGGAGCACTTTTTCATGTGTCTGTTGGCCATCTGGATGTCTTCTTTGCAGAAATGTCTGTTCATGTCCTCTGCCCATTTCTTGATTGGATTATTTGTTCTTTGGGTGTTGAGTTTGCTAAGTTCTTTGTAGATTTTGGATACTAGCCCTTTATCTGATATGTCGTTTGCAAATATCTTCTCCCACTCTGTCAGTTGTCTTTTGGTTTTGTTGACCGTTTCCTTTGCTGTGCAAAAGCTTTTGATCTTGATGAAGTCCCAATAGTTCATTTTTTTCCCTTGCTTCCCTTGCCTTTGGCGTTGTTCCTAGGAAGAAGTTGCTGCGGCTGAGGTAGAAGAGGTTGCTCCCTGTGTTCTCCTCAAGGATTTTGATGGATTCCTTTCTCACGTTAAGGTCCTTCATCCATTTTGAGTCTATTTTTGTGTGTGGTGTAAGGAAATGGTCCAATTTCATTTTTCTGCATGTGGCTGTCCAATTTTCCCAACACCATTTGTTGAAGAGGCTGTCTTTTTTCCATTGGATATTCTTTCCTGCTTTGTCAAAGATTAGTTGACCATAGAGTTGAGGGTCTATTTCTGGGCTCTCTATTCTGTTCCATTGATCTATGTGTCTGTTTTTGTGCCAGTACCATACTGTCTTGATGATGACAGCTTTGTAGTAGAGCTTGAAGTCTGGAATTGTGATGCCATCAACTTTGGCTTTCTTTTTCAATATTCCTTTGGCTATTTGAGGTCTTTTCTGGTTCCATATAAATTTTAGGATTATTTGTTCCATTTCTTTGAAAAAATTGGATGGGATTTTGATAGGCATTGCATTAAATGTGTAGATAGCTTTAGGTAGCATAGACATTTTCACAATATTTATTCTTTCAATCCATGAGCATGGAACATTTTTCCATTTCTTTGTGTCTTCCTCAGTTTCTTTCATGAGTACTTTATAGTTCTCTGTGTATAGATTTTTTGCCTCTTTGGTTAGGTTTATTCCTAGGTATCTTATGGTTTTGGGTGTAATTGTAAATGGGATTGACTCCTTAATTTCTCTTTCTTCTGTCTTGTTGTTGATGTAAAGAAATGCAACTATTTCTGTGCATTGATTTTATATCCTGACACTTTACTGAATTCCTGTACAAGCTCTAGCAGTTTTGGAGTGGAGCCTTTTGGGTTTTCCACATATAGTATCATATCATCTGCAAAGAGCGATAGTTTGACTTCTTCTTTGCCGATTTGGATGCCTTTAATTTCTTTTTGTTGTCTGATTGCTGAGGCGAGGGCTTCTAGTACTATGTTGAATAGCAGTGGTGATAGCGGACATCCCTGCCGTGTTCCTGACCTTAACGGAAAAGCTCTCAGTTTTTCTCCATTGAGAATGATACTTGCAGTGGGTTTTTCATAGATGGCTTTGATAATATTGAGGTATGTGCCTTCTATCCCTACCCTTTGAAGAGTTTTGATTAGGAAGGGATGTTGCACTTTGTCAAATGCTTTTTCAGCATCTATTGAGAGTATCATATGGTTCTTGTTCTTTCTTTTGTTAATGTACTGTATCACATTGATTGATTTGCGGATGTTGAACCAACCCTGCTGCCCTGGAATAAATCCCACTTGGTCGTGGTGAATAATCCTTTTAATGTACTGTTGGATCCTACTGGCTGGTATTTTGGTGAGAATTTTCGCATCTATGTTCATCAAGGATATTGGTCTGTAATTCTCTTTTTTGATGGGATCCTTGTCTGGTTTGGGGATCAAGGTGATGCTGGCCTCATAAAATGAGTTTGGAAGTTTTTTTTCCATTTCTATTTTTTGGAACAGTTTCAGGAGAATAGGAATTAATTCTTCTTTAAATGTTTGGTAGAATTCCCCTGGGAAGCCATCTGGCCCTGGGCTTTTGTTTGTTTGGAGGTTTTTGATGACTGTTTCAATCTCCTTACTGGTTATGGGCCTATTCAGGTTTTCTATTTCTTCCTGGTTCAGTTTTGGCAGTTTATATATCTCTAGGAAAGCATCCGTTTCTTCCAGATTGTCAAATTTGTTGGCATAGAGTTGCTCATAATATGTCCTTATGATTGTTTGTATTTCTTTGGTGTTGGTTGTGATCTCTCCTCTTTCATTCATGATTTTATTTATTTGGGTCCTTTCTCTTTTCTTTTTGATAAGTCTGGCCAGGGGCTTATCAATCTTATTAATTCTTTCAAAGAACCAGCTCCTAGTTTCATTGATTTGTTCTATTGTTTTTTTGGTTTCTATTTCATTGATTTCTACTTTGATCTTTATTATTTCTCTTCTCGGGCTGGGTTTGCTTTCTTTGTTGTTCTTTCTCGAGCTCCTTTAGGTATAGGGTTAGGTTGTGTATTTGAGACCTTTCCTGTTTCTTGAGATAGGCTTGTATCACTATATATTTTCCTCTCAGGACTGCCTTTGCTGTGTCCCACAGATTTTGGACCGTTGTGTTTTCATTATCATTTGTTTCCATGGTTTTTTCCAATTCTTCTTTAATTTCCTGGTTGACCCATTCATTCTTTAGAAGGATGCTGTTGAGTCTCCATGTAGTTGTGCTCTTTCCAAATTTCCTCTTGTGATTGAGTTCTAGCTTCAGAACATTGTGGTCTGAAAATATGCAGGGAATGATCCCAATCTTTTGATACCGGTTGAGACCTGATTTATGACCCAGGATGTGATCTATTCTGGAGAATGTTCCATGGGCACTAGAGAAGAATGTGTATTCTGTTGCTTTGGGATGGAATGTTCTGAATATATCTGTGATGTCCATCTGGTCCAGTGTGTCATTTAAGACCTTTATTTCCTTGTTGATCTTTTGCTTGGATGATCTGTCCATTTCAGTGAGGGGTGTGTTAAAGTCTCCAACTATTATTGTATTCTTGTCAATGTGTTTCTTTGATTTTGTTATTAATTGGTTTATATAGTTGGCTGCTCCCATGTTAGGGGCATAGATATTTAAAATTGTTAGATCTTCTTGTTGGACAGACCCTTTGAGGATGATATAGTGTCCTTCCTCATCTCTTATTATAGTCTTTGGCTTAAAATCTAATTGATCTGATATAAGGATTGCCACCCCCGCTTTCTTCTGATGTCCATTAGCATGGTAAATTGTTTTCCACCCCCTCACTTTCAATCTGGAGGTGTCTTCGGGTCTAAAATGAGTTTCTTATAGGCAGCATATTGATGGGTTTTGTTTTTTTATCCATTCTGAAACCCTGTGTCTTTTGATTGGGGCATTTAGCCCATTTACGTTCAGGGTAACTATTGAGAGATATGAATTTAGTGCCATTGTATTGCCTGTATGGTGATTGTTACTGTATATTGTCTCTGTTCCTTTCTGGTAATACGTTTAGGGTCTCTCTTTGCTTAGAGGACCCCTTTCAATATTTCCTGTAGAGCTGGTTTGGCGTTTACAAATTCTTTCAGTTTTTGTTTGTCCTGGAAGTTTTTTATCTCTCCTTCTATTTTCAATGATAACCTAGCTGGATAAAGTATTCTTGGCTGCATGTTTTTCTCGTTTAGTGCTCTGAATATATCATGCCAGTTCTTTCTGGCCTGCCAGGTCTCTGTGGATAAGTCTGCTGCCAATCTAATATTTTTACCATTGTATGTTACAGACTTCTTGTCCTGTGCTGCTTTCAGGATTTTCTCCTTGTCGCTAAGACTTGTAAATTTTACTATTAGATGGTGGGGTGTGGACCGATGCCTATTGATTTTGAGGGGTGTTCTCTGCACCTCCTGGATTTTGATGCTTGTTCCCCTTGCTATATTAGGGAAATTCTCTACAATAATCCTCTCCAGTACACCTTCTGCTCCTATTTCTCTTTCTTCTTCTTCTGGAATCCCAATTATTCTAATGTTTCGTCTTATGGCATCACTTATCTCTCGAATTCTCCCCTCGTGGTCCAGTAGTTGTTTGTCTCTCTTTTGCTCAGCTTCTTTATTCTCTGTCATTTGGTCTTCTATATCACTAATTCTTTCTTCTGCCTCATTTATCCTAGCAGTAAGAGCCTCCATTTTTGATTGCACCTCATTATTAGCTTTTTTTATTTCAACTTGATTAGACTTTAGTTCTTTTATTTCTCCAGAAAGGGCTTTTATTTCTCCTGACAGAGTTTCTCTAATATCTTCCATGCCTTTTTCGAGCCCGGCTAGAACCTTGAGAATCGTCGTCCTGAATTCCAGATCTGACATATTACCAATGTCTGTATTGATTAGGTCCCTAGCCTTCAGTCCTGCCTCCTGTTCTTTTTTTTGTGGTGAGTTTTTCCGCCTTGTCATTTTGTCCAGATATGAATCTGCTGTTCTCCTTGTTAAGTGATCTTGGTTTTGGCTGGGTTTCTTGTTGATCTTCTGGGGGAGGGGCCTATTGTAGTGATTCTCAAGTGTCTCTGCCCCAGGCGGAATTGCACTGCCCTTACCAGGGGCCCGGCTAAGTAATCCTCTCAGGTTCGCTTTCGGGAGCTTTTGTTCCCTGAACACTTTCCGTAGAGTTCTGGAGGACAGGAATGAAAATGGCGGCCTCCCAATTTCTGGTTCGGAGGAGCCGAGAGCTCGGGGCCCCAGTCTTCAGTGCGCCTTCAGAGAAAAGCGTTTAATCACTCCCATCCCCCCAGCCTCCAGCCGTGCTTGGAGAAAATCGTGCGTAATCAGTCCTGTCTCACTGGCTTCTGGCTGTCCTCCGAGCTCACCCAGCCTGTGATCAAGCGTCTCTGTCTCTGGCAGAGTCCCACCTGGAATCTCCGAACCCCGTAGATCCCTGAGCTCTCCCGGGTCAGAGTCTCCCCGGATCTTTGTGGGGACCCCTCGCACAGAGCACCAGCCCGTGTCACAGACCACGGCTCTAGGAAACCTCGGCTCTGTCTCTGCAGCCGGCTTCCCCGCTCTAATACCTGTGCGCTCTGCAACACTCAGACACCCCCGATCCTTCTCTGACCCCGGGGGACCTGAGTCCACGCTGTCCCCGTGAGGTCTTCACCCCAGTTTAGCCTCTAGAGTGATGTCCCTCCGTGGAGCAGACTTTTAAAAGTCCTGATTTTGTGCTCCGCCGCTTGCCGGGAGCCGGCCCCTCCCCCTGGGGTCTATCTTCCCATCGCATTGGATTCACTTCTCCGCTGGTCCTACCTTTTAGAAAGTGGTCGATTTTCTGTTTCTAGAATTATTGTTTTTCTTCTCTTCGATCTCCTGTTGGATTCGTAGGTGTTCGGAATGGTTTGATAGGCTATCTAGCTGATCTCCTGCTGCCTGATGTCATCTCAGCCTGCTACTTCTCCGCCATCTTGACTCCTCCCCCTGAATCTCCCAATTTTAATTACAAAACCAAGTCTGCCCAATTCTTTCAGAATTTGTTTTTTTCTTAATATTCAAATTAAATTCTCATTTTCTTTATTCTTGCATCTAAACAATTCCTCAACTCTCTACATACATATTTCTAAGACTAAGAAACAATTAGAATGTGCAGTCAAGGTTGGGAGCTAGTGCCCAAAGGCTAATTTTGAAGGTTATTACAAATAGCCTGGTCATGTAAAAGGATCTGAACTGTGTGGATTTGGAAGCCACTGAGGAAATAAAGAGACAGAGGTGGGAGATGTCATAAAGAAAAAATTAGTGAAAATGTTTGACTTCTTAAAAATAAGGGAGTGGAGGAAATGGATCAAAGGAGTTGAGATTTCAAGCTGAGTTTGGGGGCTGAGAGATGTAAAGGAGTTTAACAAGTGGTTCCATGGTTCCATGGTAAATTAAGACACACAGTGGGTGAATGGGGCAAAGGTAAATGTTATCTTATATGCAAACTTTTTTGCCCAAATCCAAACTGAGAATTCTAAATGAACATAACATCGTTAAAGATCAAGCCACACTTATTTTTAAGGATAATAATCTTTTGCGGATATTTTGCCACAATGCCAGGAAAAACCTGTGTGTTAACATTGCTAATGGATTCATTGAGACACTATGCCAAGGTCATTGCTCAAGGTTGGTAGAAAAGAACTGTGGGGATCCAGAGCAAATTCCTTTCCTGGTTCATACATTAGGAATGTTTCAGTCCTGCATCCCTTTCGTTTCTGCAGAGCCTTAAATGGTTTTGAGGCTTTATCACGATGATGTAGCGCCACCGTGAGGCTACATGCGGTTACTGCATCTAGTTTTTGGCCTCTGAAATATATGAGGAAGAGGTGCAGTTTTTTGGTTTATCGTTTCACACATTAAACGAAAATAGTTCTTTGTTATTTTCTTAGTATGGAAAGGTTATGATTAAATAATATCTTGTTGTGTCAAGATAGGTAAAGTGCCTAACTATATTTGGCAGGAAGTATTTCTGTGATGATGAAAATCAAGTGTTGCATTTTTTTTTAATTCAACTAAAAAAGTTCCTGTAATAGTAGTGAATTCTTCTCTATCCTTAAGCCTGAAGTCATGCCCCTGGATTGCTTTGGAAAGGTAACAATTAACAAAACAAAGCAAAATCTTGATATTTATGGCCCACTTACAAATGTTTAGGCAAGGTACTAAGAGGTTTATTCATTCAACACATCATTGCGTATTAATTCTCAAGAAAAAAAATCCCTCTTTTAAACAGATGCTCTTCTCTTGTATCCCCATTTTACCAGTAAGGACAGAGAGGCATAAAGAAGTTGGTCATTTACTCAAGGGCATAGTGCTTGAAGGCAGGAAGTTTGGGCACAGTTCACAACCCCCCACCTTTTTAATTATGAAAACTTGGATAAGTCTTTAAAGGTTTGGTGTTTAATCTCTTAATATTTAAAATGGAATATTAATTAATTAGTTATCATGCTGTTGCATAGATTATTGTGTGAAAAAGAACAAAGGGTCATCCTAAACGCTAAAGGCTACATAAATACTAGTCTCGTCATTAGTGTGATTTCGTCTATGAATCCAGGTAATCAGCATCAGCTTTAGTAGGAAGAACTAGAATAAGAATCTTCATTCTGCCACTAAGTAGCATTGTTACCTTGGAAATTTAACTTCTCAAGCCTCAGTTTTGAAAAGTAAATGTTTATAAAGAAGGTGAAGTGGTTGACCTGTAAGATACTTCTTAGTTTTGAAATTGTATGGGATTGACTATGATGCGATAGGACTAAGCAGCCATTTCTCAGTAAAGTACATAGTGGAGGGTATCCCTTCCACGTGGCTGGCTTTCTGTTCCTCGGGATGCCAGGTGACTGCCCCTCAGAAGATCCTAATAGTAAGTGAAGGGGAGGCCATGGTATCACTGAGCCTGAAGGTATGTCAGTATTCATGCTGCAGTCCCAGCACTGTGATATGACAAGAACCAGACATCCTACAGGAATTTGGGGCCTGCCTAGAGTTTGTAAGATGGCAAGAGACCAGGGACCGTGGTGATAGTAAACAAGCGAGTAACCCAGTAAGAATTAGATAGGGATTAGCCTGAAATTATAGCAAATGAGGTCAGCTAAATGAAGCAGATAGGAAACATTCACCTTGGCAGACTTGCCATTGTGATGTCTTAAAATTACCTGTCAGCACTGCTTTTGTGCTGTTCAGACAGTGTGGGGGAAAAATCATTCCAAGAGTGTGGGTTCTGTGTCAAGGTCACTCATGATGTCAGACTGTGGCTGAGACTGTGGATATGACTATATAAAGATGATTGGCCTGAATTTTGCATGGCAAATAAGCAACTTTATCCAGGAAAGATGCTGCCTGTAAGCTCAGGCCCATGTGCTTTCCGTCTCTCATTTTGATTCAGTCCTGTAGACTACTTTTTGGGAAGCTAGTGGCTTTACCATTTTCCTTCATTATTTATCTAGGAATAAATGAAGCTGTTGGTATTTTCTTTTTTTTTAATGCTCTGGAGAGGTGTCACTCAGAGGTGGTGCTCTGGTATTTCTGATTTGTCTGGAGACTTTATTCAGCACTACTCACTTGAAAGGTGTGTGCGTGTGTGTGTGTGTGTGAGAGAGAGAGAGAGAAAGAGAGAGAGAGAGAGAGATGGGCAGACAGGGAGAGAAAGCTGTATGTTACAATTGACAATCCGGTATTCTTCCCTTTTTTCCCTACTAGGTAGAGCCCATTACCTTATAGAAGTAAAGCTGATAAGTTGAATTAAAAAAATTATTTTTGTTTTGTTTCCTTTATTTTCTGTAGCATAGGGAAGACTGTTTGTCTCCTTCTAAAGCAAAGTCCAATTAAAGCCCTTTTCCTTATTCTAGACTTACTACATCTTTGTTTTTATAGTGTTTGGTGCATGCCCTTGTATTCAAGAGACTGGTGACCAGGGCCCTCTTCATGGGATACAGGACTCACAAAAAATTACATTGTGCCCAATCCTCTTTTTGGAGACACATTTATATGAGGGAAATTGAGCTGGCAAGAACTCCAAGAGTAGTAGTAGCCTTGCTCAAGGTGTCAAAAAAGAGGAATATTCAGCAAAGTAATAGAACTGTTTGGCAAAGGAGCAGGTGCATTTGGTAGGAAGAGAGTTCTGGAGCCATCCGTAGTAATGGGCGAGGGAGCTTCTGTGGTGCTAGATGGTGGCAGAGGAGAGTAGCTAAGAATATGAGATTGTCTCCACCAAGTGGCTTGGCCTTGTCCCAGTTTCCTCCTCCTAGGGTTAAAAGTGTTCTCTTCCACATAAGAGCTGTGACTATTAAATGTGTTAAAATGTGTAAAGAGCTGCGATTAGCGCCTGCTCTGTAGTACCCATTCAAAAAATGTTAGCTCTTGTGACTGCTGTTGGTACTATTATTGATGTGGGAAGGGAGGGGTCAGGCCTTAGCAGCTTCCCCCATATTGGCCACTCTGAAGGCAAACCGGCACGTTTCCTCGAGGTCCCTTGCTGCTGCCTCTGTCAAGCCCTCACCAACTGCGTGGTGTACTGCAGCAGTCTTTCAACTGGGTTCTCTGGTCTCAGCGCTGCATTCTGTCTTTTGGGATCAAATGACACCACCCTGTTTTCTCTTCTCACCTTCAGCTGTCTTGGTCATTATGATGCTTCAGACCCCAACCCACGATGATTAAGGCCTTTTCTCCCTCTTCTTGGGAACTGTGCTGGTTGCCCTAGATTTTTACATCTCTCTTCTCTGTGAGACTCTGGGCCTCCTGTCTTGGCAGATGATTCTCATATTGTATTAGATATAATTCTTCTCTAATTGGCTCAATAATTTTAGTGAATGCACTTCTTGACATTTTAGGAAGCTTGTGTCAGGGAATTTATGCTACGGACGTGTGTTCAGACAAATACAAACAAGCTTCTAGTTTGTAATATTGTCACACAACCACCTTATAAATAACATGTACTAATTTATTTATAATTTGTATTTATACATATTTATACTATTTATTTATAATTATGTGCTTATAAATAACAATTCCCATAGCACTCTTTAATCAGAGGGAGGGTCATCATAATATATTATGGGAAGAAAAAGGAAAGGCCTCCAGGAGGTTGAGAATTCTCTCTCAAAGCCCTGATTGTTAAAGATGGAAAGATTAAGAAAGTATCTTGGAAAGGCATTAAGAGGTTAGGGTGTTTTGTTGGGAAGGAGACATTTGAGCTCAACCTTGAAGGACAGACATGGCAAGTGGAGTGGGAGACATTAGGAGGGTGTGTGAAGGTCAGCAAGATCAGTTTTCCTATCTAACTAGAAGAGAGAAGGTGAATTATCTGAACATGTATAGCTTTGAGTGAGGCTCTCTGTGCAAGAGCCACAGATGTGAGCAGTCAGAAAAGCGTGAGAAATTATTGAGCTCGGTACCCTCATTTTGCAACCAGGACCTGCATCCTCCAGTCCAGAGTACTTCCTATGAGAACCTCCTGTCTCCCGGTAATACCAGATCTTGCAAGCTTGTCACAAAGGGGCAGCAAGTACCTTTTTAGAGATCAACGCTAGCGTGTTCCTAGTGCCCCCTGGCTGTCGGCTTTTTATCGTTGTAGCCCTCAGAGACTTTGAAGCCGATTCTCCTTCTCTGAATTTGGCATATGTGTAAAGTGTTTCCCAGTTGACTTTAAGATATGGCCAGGGTCAAGAATCACTAATACAGACGCGGAACAAGGGACTGGAGTGAAGCTAGTTGAATGCATTGCCCTTGGGGCGTCCTAAGTGGATATGCCCCTATACACTGTCTCTAGGTTCTCTTATCCATGCTTATGGCCTCCAGCACCACCTGTATGCTGCCTCCTCTCTTGTTCCACACCTCAACTGAGTTCAGAAAGCAAACTCATAATATCTAATACTATGCTCATCATCTGCCTGTAAGCGGTTTCTTCCTTCTGAATTTCTTTCAGAGAACAGTACATCCAAGTAACATGAAGTTGGCAGTCATTTTGGATTCTAACAAATTTCTCCTCCCTCACATCCAGTTGGTCCTGTCCATTTTAACTTGTCTCTCTCTGTGGCCTGATGCAGTTCCTCCATGTCCCACTGCTGCTGTCTGAGTCCAGCCCTCACCAACTACTTCAGGGTATAGCATAGCAGCCTTTTAACTGGCTTCTCTGGTCTCAGCCCTCCACTAAGCCATCCACTCTCTCCACTGCTTCAGAAATCCAGTGACCACCACCTTGTCCTCAGGATAAGGTCCTGACTCCAGAGTGTATTATGTATGTGGCCTTGCTCCTTGTCAGACCGTCCAATCTCATTCTCAGTTTTCCCCTCTTTGCCTCTGGAGTGTGAGCCATGCTCAGCTACTCAGAGTTTTCAGAACGAGCTGTTCTCTCTCAGACTTTATTTGCCAGGAATGTTTTTCTCTGTTCTTCCCAGTGCCCTTTTATTTATTTTTTCTGAATCATTTACACTTATCTTTCATGGCTCAGCTTAGTTGTGATTTCCTCCCAGAAGCCCTCCCTGGTGCCCCAAGACTGAGATAAATGCCTTTCCATTGACTCTTAAACATTGGGATCATCTACAGCAGAGGTTCCCAAGATCCTTTCAGTGGGCCCACAAGATCAACTATTTTCAGTTAATACTGAAACGATGTTTGCCTTTTTCACTCTCATACTGTGGATTGTAGAGGTTTCCAGAGGCTATATGACATATGATATTTCAGTGGATTAAATGCAGAAGTAGAAATGGGAATCCAGCTGTCTTCTATCATGCCAGACATTGACCAGATTTGCATACAGCTAACATTTTGAAAAGTTATTTTTCGTAACAGTGTGTTATGTTAACATGTGTATAATAGATTATTATTTTAAGTGAATTAATAAATATTTTTTAAATTTCTAAAATGAATATTTATGGTTATAAACCGACAGAAACAAAAGTTCTTTGGGGCTCTTAATAATTCCTAATAGTGTAAAGAGTTCTAAAAGTTTGACAACTGCTGATCTATGTTATCACACATATCACACTTTATATTACTGTGCTCTGAATTCTGTAAGAGAGGAGTCTGTGTTGTTTATATGTGAGTTCCAGGCCTGAATACAATTTCTGATACATAGTAAGCTCTCAATTAATATTTTTTGAGTAAAGAACCTAATACACACATGCACATGTATATGTACCTATACTTGGAGTTTGAACAAAAAAGATAATTTAGTCTTTACTTGACCTGGCCTAATGCTACCCAATTTAGATAGTATATACAATTAACCAAACCAATACTACTCTGAAATTTTGTATTAGTTTTAAAAGCTCTATTTCTGTCCTTTTTTTTTTTTGAGCTCTAAGAATTTTGTCCAAAAGATGTCTCTGAAAACTTAAAAATTCAATCTCTGTATTGAATATACAACCTCTGAGTTCTTCTGACTTGACTACCTACTGGATGTGTGTTTATCAGTCGAGTACTTAACCTTGCTGAGCCTCAGTTTCCTCACCTGTAAAATGGGGAGCATTGAACTAAATGGGTCCTGAGGGCCTTTTTTAGACTTGTTAATGCAAACTTTTCTCCTTTCCAAGGACATGCATTTAGATAATACTATTTTCTGCCTTCTTGGCTCTAATGATAGTGTAGCAGCTGAATTTCTATTTACTGACTCACCACCCTGAAATTCTTTGGTAGAAAGGTGGTAATTTTCTTCTTTTTAAAAATTTATTATTGAAGTATGTAAATGACATACAATGTTATATTAGTTTCAGGTGTACAATATAGTGATTCAGTAATTCTGTACATTACTGCTCAAGGCTCACCAAGATAAATATAGTCACCATTGTCACTCTACAACCTTGTTGCAATATTGTTGACTATATTCCCTGTGCTGTGCTTTTGTCTCCATGACTTATTTTTTTTTAATTGAAGGATAGTTGACACACAATATTACATTAGTTTCAGGTGTACAACACAGTGATTCAGCCAGTCCATACCTAATTACACTCTGCTCACTACAAGTGTAACTCCCACCTGCTACCATACAATGCTTTATAATACTATTGACTGTGCTCTCTGTACCTTTCATCCCTGTGACTTATTCATTCCGTAAATGGAAGTCACACGTGTTATCTCCCACTCCCCTTCACCCATTTTGCCCAGGCACCCAACACTTTCCCTCTGGCAACCACCAGTTTGTTCTCTGTATTTATGGGTCTGTTTTTGGTTTGTTTGTTTTTTAATTTTACATATGAGTGAAATGATATAGTATTTGTCTTTCTCTGTCTGAGTTATTTTACTTAGCATAATGCCTCCAACATCCATCCATGTTGTCACAAATGCCCCCTACATTATGCATGTTTTCAGCCTTTTTATGGCTGAGGGATAGTCTTAAATATACATATATATACCACATCTCCTTTAACTGTTCATCTATCAGTGAACACTTGGGTTGTTTCCTATCTTGGCTATTGTAAATAATGTTACAATAAACAAATAAACATAGAGGTACGTACGTCTTTTTGAATTAGTTTTTTTTTTTTTTTTTGTATTCTTTGGGTAAAGACCCAAAGAATCAGTAGTAGAATTACTGGTTTATATGGTATTTCTAATTTTAATTTTTTAGTTAAAGATTTTATTCATTTATTTGACAGAGAGGGAACACAAGTAGGGGGAGTAGGAGAAGGAGAAGCAGGTTTCCCACTGAGCAGGGAACCTGGTGTGGGCTCCATCCCAGGACCCTGGGATCATGACCTGAACTGAAGGCAGATGCTTAACAACTGAGATACCCAGGTGCCGTCTAATTTTAATTTTTTGGGGAAACTTCATTCTGTTTCCCACAGTGGCTGCACCAATTTGCATTCCTATCAGTAGGATTCCCTTTTCTCCACATCTTCACCAACACTTGTTATTTCTTGTCTTTTTGATACTAGCTCTTCTGACTTGGGGTGAAGTGATATCGCCTTGTGGTCTTGATTTGCATTTCCTTGATTAGTAATGTTGAGCATCTTTTCCTATGTCTGTTGATCATATGTATTTCTTCTTTGGAAAAATGTCCGCTCCCTGTTTTTAAATCAGATTGTTTCGTTTTTTGGTGTTGAATTATTTAAGTTCTTTATATATTTTGGATATTAACCAAGCATATATCATAAACACTCCCATCTTGCTACATGCGTTCTTGTTCTAGATATTTGATTTGCAAGGAGGTCTCACTTATCAGGAAAGTAGCTAGAACTGATCTAAATACAGGATTATAACAGCATTTTCAACTCTGTACTTCAGTGTCAAGGAATAGCCCCTTTTTGAGCAGCCTCAAAACTTTATGTTCATGTCAGAAAATGTTTAGTAAAAGTGATTAATTAGCTCCAATTAATTAGGTCAGGGGAGACCGAGAGCTGTAGAGCAAAGAAAGACGAACAGGGAGAGAGAAGAGGAGAGGAAGGGAGGGGAGTTAAAAAAAAAGGAAAGCCGGGGCGCCTGGGTGGCTCAGTGGGTTAAGCCTCTGCCTTCGGCCCAGGTCATGATCCCAGGGTCCTGGGATCGAGCCCCGCATCAGGCTCTCTGCTCAGCAGGGAACCTGCTTCCCCCCTCTCTCTCTCTGCCTGCCTCTCTGCCTACTTGTGATCTCTGTCTGTCAAATAAATAAATAAAATCTTTAAAAAAAAAAAAAAGGAAAGTGGACAGGAGACCGAAAGAAGGGAGGGACTAGAAGAAGAGGAAAGAGGAGAAAAAGGCAAAAGACAAACAGTGATCAAGAAAGAAGGAGAAAAAGGGGGACTGAAAAGAGAGAGCACAAAGTGTGGGGACTTGTCTAGAACAGAGGCAATTGTGATAGGACTGGGTGACGCTGTGTCGCACCCCCTGGGCTTCTCACAACAGCTTGGGAGACAAGAATGGGCCACAGTGGATGTTACTGTCCTTTGTTTTTCTCTCTGGGAACCTCATGGGAATACATCTGGTGAGAAAGTCAGTGTAGGAGCTCAGAGCTTCGGCTCTGGAACAAAACTACTTAATATCTGTTCAGTGGCTTTATGACCTTGAATAAATTACATAACTCCTTTAGGCTTCAGCCTCTTCTGTACAAGAAGGAAAATTCGTGAAGACTAAATGACTACATAAGCTATTAGAGGAATAGCTAGTAGATAGTTATCATCCAAATGTTCAGTATCACTATTTATAGTACTAGATATAAGAAGCTTACAGTTAAACCATTAAACTATCATAATCCTAAATTCTAAGGTGTGACCATCTCAGGTCCTCTTTGGGGATTCAGAGGCAGATAAAGGTGACCCGATTTGCTCATTTGGTGCCTCTGGAGGATTGGGGTACTTGAGCTAAGATCTCCGTTAGAGTAAGTGAGCAATGTTATGGGGCAGTCCTACTCCCTGGGAGGATCCCCAGCTTCAGCACTGTGAAAGTGTTCACAGTTGTATGAGTACTCGAGCTGGCCTATACTTCAGTTTCCCCATCTATAAACTAAACAGTTTGGGAATCTAATAGCATAGTTTTGTTGTAAGAATTGAGTTAGTGCCTGGCACATAATAAGTGCTCAATAAATATTGACCTGTTATTTGTTCCTGTTTATTCCCAATTCTTTTATTCACTACTGTTTTTATTAGACTTTGATGATATGCATTTCAATCTTGTTTTACCCTAAAATTAGTTGATTACTTCTTTTTATAAACCAGTAGGGAACAACTGAATTCACACTTTGGATTAGTTGGAGGAAACTCTTTCCCATTGTGAGAATCAGGGATCTTTCTGGGCTTCTCTTTTCCCAGTTGAAACTATTGTCAACAGTATTTGAAGATGATGAATCAGCTCAGTTTATCCTTTCTACATGATACTGAGTTCAGAATAGAACTTCCCACCTAGTCAATTTCAGATAATACCATTCCATGCCTTCTCTCTCTCTCTCTCTTTTTCTTTCCAACCAAAAGTCTTTTACTTTTATTCTGGGATAATTTTATCAGGAATATTTTTATATTCTAAAGTCATCCCATTCAACCTTTAGAAAAGAAGCTTAAGTATTTCATAAAACATTTCAGTGTTTGAGTTTTCTTGTGGCACCAGAGTTAAAACTGCCTTAAACCATTTCGTTTTCTCTTCAATCTTATTTCCTAAAAGCACACACCATATCCTCCTTTCTGTCAATTACTTATACTGTGTTAGATGTTGTGGGTAGGAACATGGGTAAACGTGTCAGGTGGTAGAATCCAAAGCACTTCTTTTAACTCCTTGGCCTTTTATCTTGAGCCTCTGGGTATGGAGCGGCACATTAAGTACCTAGATAGGTGGTTAGGTAAATTGCATTTGACTGCTCTTGTGTAAAAATCTAAGTTAGGCATTTTGTATAGGAACTATGTGTGTATGAATTAACCAGAAACAGAGACTAAATATATATGTTGGTAAATATACATGTAAAATCTCAATGCATATTTTGGCTTCAAAATGGAGTTCTAATTTTTCCAGTTATTGGAGTCTAAATGAAGCTTCTTTGTGTGTAGGATAAGAGGATTACGATAACTCGTAGGTAGCCATTGTTAATGTGAAGATTGGCTCCAAAGCATGTGGCCTGTTTTGAGAAGTTAAGCCAGATTATTCTTAAACTTTTGGCTATTAATGGAGAAATGTGATTCCCCCTCAGACCTGCTAGTGGAATAAGGAGACAGGAAACGTCTGCTGACCTGCGGGCGTAAGTGCTACCCCCTCCGTGTTGTCCCAGCTGATGACCTGAGACAGAAGTTACTACTCCCTCCTCTGCATGCCCCTCTCACCTTGTGGCTGTATGGGGACTTTTCTGATCCTTCTCCCCTGTGGCCTAGCGCAGTGCTGTATGCTTAGTGAAAATCAGAACTTTCTGAGTGAATGAGATAAAAGATTGAATTGGAGCTTGTTAATTAGGAATGACTTTTAAGAATCATTTATCAAGGGGCACCTGGGTGGCTCAGCCTCTTAAGTATCATCCAACTCTTGGTTTCAGCTCAGGTGGTGATCCTTAGGGTCATGGGCTTGAGCCCTGTGTCAGGCTCCATGCTCAGCAGGGAGTCTGATTCTCTTTCTTTCCCTCTCCCTCTGCTCCTGCTCTGATTCTTTCATCTGCTCTCTCTCTCCGTCTCTCAAATAAATGAATAAATAAAACTTTTAAAGATCATTTATCAAGCCCTAGTTTTACATCAGGCTTTAAAATATGTATTTTTCTTGAAATCCTCATGTAAACCCAAGATGGGTGTTACTGTCCCTGTCTTACAGATGAAGAAAATGAGGTTCAGAGATATTAAGTATCTCATTTACTTTATGCTGTTAGTAGGAGGTGGATGGAGCTTGGAATCAAATTCAATTTTGTCTGGTTGCAGCAACTGTTCTCTTAATAATACCTATACTGGTTAATGATGGGAATAGTTTTTTTTTTTTTCTCTTTTAATATAACCTCTCCTGCCCCACCCCCCCATTGTTAATCCTCATTTAAATTTTTTCAACTTCTAATTTCAGCTAGGGACTTAAACAAATTTTTAGATTTCTAATTTCAGCTAGGGACTTTAAACAAATTGGCCTTTCATGATTTTATGTGGTGCCAATGAGGCTGTCCAGATTCATGTCCTTAGTCCACTACCTTCTAGACATATGACACTAGGTAGGTCTCTTCAGCTCTCAGAGCCTCTGTCTTCTCAACTGTAAAACAGGTCACCATACTACCTACCTCACAGGGCCTTTATGAAGCCCAAATGATCTATTATTGTATGTGAAATACATGTAAAAGGTCCTGGCACACAATGAGTGGGGTTTGAGGATTACATGTTGTTTCAGCTAATATTGTTCGGATGAGATCATTCAGTGAATCTTTGAATCTTGTACTACTAAGAAAGAGGTAAATACATTTTAACAAAGGTTTAGAAGATTCAACAACAGAGACTGAACAATTTTTATAAACATAGTGAACATAGTTCACTTTTTCAATGCCCTTCAGTAGGTCCCTGTCTGAAGGCAGTGAATTTGATCTAGATGAAGTCAGACATCATGCTTGATTTCTTTGTCCACTGAGAAATGAGAAATCTTTTGAGGGTATACACACACACACACACACACACATTCTAACAACAAAAAGAAATAAACAGTTGAGGTCCTTGGTTGAACTCCTTAGAACCAAGGGCCATCTTCTCTGTGATTAAAATGAGTCAGATTCATCCGTAATTGAGGCCCTATTAGAATTGGCTAATTCCAGCATGTAACTGCCTTACATTTTTGAAATTTTCCATGAGTTACAAATGAAATTTACAGTGATTTTTGCTTGTGGAAAAAAAAAAATGTTTGTTCCTTGCTAAGCATCTAGCCTTATCGAAGATCTCCTTTGAGAAAAATGAACAGAAAATACTAAAGGGGAAAGACCGAGAGCTTAGAAAATTTTATCTCAGTGCCAAGACTGTACGGATGGGAAGAATTGTTACTTCTCCTTCATCTGGGTCAGATGGCATGTTTCTGAAAATACTATTTCTAGAGGTCAGTGTGGTACACTGAGAGAAACCCAACTGTGGGGTGAGATGTGGGTTTGGGCTCCAACTCCACCAACTCTTGCCTTAGGCAAGTCATTTGCCTTCTTTGACCCTCAGTTTCCTTACCTGTACAATGACCGGAATCAGCACCACTCCACACACTCATGACAACATGGCGTCTACTTCCTGTTGTACGTGTCCCCCTTTACCCTCTTAGAGAAATAGGTTTCCATTTTGGTTTGGTCTAAAAATCATGGAATTCTATACAAAACGACCCCCTAGGCTTTCAACACCTTAAGGCAGACACCATGTCCCATTTCCTACTGTATTGCAGGCTTCTGATCCCATCCCTAAAGCAAAGAAGGCGCTCCTGTCTTATTCTTGCTCCAAACAACAGGACAGCCTTGCTGGAGGGTGACAGTCATCACCTTCAGTTTGTGTTTAACCAAACCAGGTTTGTTGTAGAGAGAAATAGGTGGGAAAATAAAAGAAGTAACAGGCATTCTTAACCTGTCATGGGAGGGTAGCTATTTGCAAGACTCGAAGGTAAATTTTCCTTGTGACTAGAATCTTCAAATATATGTTAACCAACTGAGGGCTGTAGCAACTCATTTTCTACAAATCTGAAAGTGTGCCTTTGCATGCACTTTAATGGCGCTGCTTAGTCTTTAAAGAGATTGATGCTTTAGAAAGTTTGAAAGTAAGATTTTTAAGAAGCACTTCATTAAGGGACTTTTAAAATGCAAATGATTTGAAAGTGGGAAGTGTGCCGTCAGTGGTTATTGGGTGGTACCAAGGATGTGGGCATTCTGTTCTCACGTTCCACAGTTGGGTTCCTTCTGGGTGCCGAATCCAGGTTTGGCCCTACTGAAGAGTTTGCAGACTCTCAAAACATGGGTCAGATATAAATATGTCAAGGGACCCATCCCGAGGGATAATTAAGGGGGTGGCCTGGGAAGACTGGGGCCTGTTGACTGAGTCCCACTCAGTGTGCCCCTAGAGAGCTTGGTGGGAGGCAGAGAAGGGTAGTGGAAGGAGGGGCAGAAGGGGACCGCCAGGAAATTGGTCAAAAATGACAGGAGAGAGACTAAGCAGGTAAGATACTTTGGCAGGAGTTTGAACAGTGGAGGCTAGAGTGCAACCTTTCAGAGGTGTGTACCTTCCAGGGGTGTGTGGTTCGGCCTGTAGCCGTGAGTTGGATGTGCATAAAATGTGCTTGTATCCAGTGCAGTGACAGCATTGGATTGTGTCATGATGGAAATCTGAGTTTCATAGTCATCTTGGACTCTCAAAGTAAGTAAGTGTGAACTCAGAATATTAGAGAAACAAACACAGATGGGTCAAATACTACAAATAAGAACAAATTTGGATACAGACAGAATTCTGATACAGGCAGAATACATTTCACAGAAAAATCCAGGAGAATATTCCAACTCTTTTATTGATTGTCAAAATTTTTCGACTATTAAAATTACTTGAGTCGAGTAGGCCAGTGCTGAGACATGCTTTATATTCTGCTGAAATTTTTGCTGCAGTGATATTTGTTTTTTTATTCCCAGCAATGTCCAGCAGGGTGCTTTACACAGAGTAGGCACTTAATAAATATGTGTTAGAAAAGTGAATGAGTGCCCAGTATTTGTTATGCCAGAACTTGATCTGCACTATAAAATAAATATAATTTTGTATTTCCCCCATTTTTCTATGTTGTTATGTATGTCACCTCATTTTCATTCATACCATTTCAAAGGGCTCTCACAGAGCTTCTAAAAATTAGCATCAGATATTAGTCATATTTTGCATCCAGATCTGAGTTCTCCTGCGCATTGTCTGGTTCAGTATATTGAGTGGCACTTAGTTGCTCTTTTTAAGGAGAGTGTCTTCTAATACAGAGATGGTACACAGGACGCTCACTGTCCATGACACAGAACACTGGTGCCAGTACGCATGTCAAGGGGCTGGGAGAGGTGGGAACAGCAGGGAACAAAGTTATCAAGAATTGGACGGACTCCAGAATCATTTGCCTTTATGATTTCTGTCTATATTTTTGTGGCTACATGTCTGAGCAGGAGGAGAGGTGGAAAGCTAAGAGCTCCCTAAGAGGGAGGAGTGTTTAGCTTTTTATTATAAAATTACAAAGACTTTCCAGGTTTCTATTATGATGCATTAAACTTTTTAGCACTGGTGAGAAAGGAGTTGAGAAAAGGTACAACACATGAAAATTTGTGAGGTAGGGATAGAATTCAGAGGAGACCTAGAGGGAAGCCTTGACAGGACCTCTGTTTCCTCTGTGTCAGACAGCCTTAGTTTTGCTCTCTGGCTAGGCTCTGCAGAGAGATCATCCAGAAAGTTTCACTTGAGTCCCATGGGTTTGCCTAATCTGCATCTCATGGATTTCAGCTAACTATGTAATCATGGTTCCGTTAGGAAAGCTGTCACACAGTGTATTTAATATAACCTTTTGTGATGAGATACCCATGCAATCACATAGACACACATTGTTTTGTTTGCTTGTTTTTTGGAGGAAGAGAGGATGGTAAATAGAATATAACTGGTTATACTTCAAATAACATCTTATACTATTGGTCCTCTTGGATTTAATCAGTTGTCTCCAAAATAATTTACTTTCTGACTTAATCTTCTCCACCAACCAGTTCAGATAAAAACATTCAAGTCCAAATTCAATAGTAAATACTACTGAATAGTATAAAATGCTATTTCATCTCACAATTATCAGCAATCTAGACTCTGATATTCTGAGGTTCTGTACATGATATTTCTGTAAGTCCATCTGGCCAAGAAAGAGTATCTTAATTTTTCACTGAATTTAATTATGAGACCATCAAGAATTAGGACTTCAATTCTAACATACTCTACCCTTGTTTCTGCTCACAGATTTACTGTACACATCTGTAGGGATCTATGGTTAACCTCAAGTCAGATAAGAATTTCTTATGTATTCTGAGTCGTGGGCAGTCTTCCAGAAAGAGGGACTTGGGGAGTGATGTTTTAAACAGGTGGGAGGCTTAACTGAAAAAAGTGAGGCTGAAGTAACATCTGTGTTAAAAGACTCCAGTATTTTAACAAAGCAGCTCTCAAATTTACGGAAATGCAGAAAAAGAGAGCAGACAAACTGATACCCTAAATATTTGAGAAAGGGCAAAAGGAATTACTTGGCATGGATTCCTAGCATTTAGAACAAGATACAATGTGGGATAATTAGAGAAAAGGGTGAGTTGGGTGGGTCATGAGACAAATGTATTTGGTAGGGGAATGTGTCATGTGAAATTCATGAAACCATCCCTGTTGGATATGTTTTTCACCTCACCTGGAAGAAACACTTCTGACTGATAACCAAAGGAACCTCAGTGATGTTATTAGCTTGGGGTTGGAGGCTAGGACTTGGGGCATGTTAAACCACCTCCTGGTTCCCAGACCAGCCAGCTGCAAATGCATAGGCCTTAGCTTCTAATTAAGATGACCCTAACATAGTATTTCTTATTGGCTTTACCAAAACAACCTGATTAGGGTAGGCTTTCAAAAAGATGGGTGCAATTATCTTCTGATCTTGGCACAATAGAGATAAAATAGGGAAAGCGTTGGGTAACATTTAGCAACTTGGGAAAACAGAGGGTAGTCTACCAGGTGGGATGATTGGCTGAGCTCCAGGCAGGTCAATGACATTCCAGAGTGTGCTGGGACAGTCTGATGGACTCTGTGGGCCGCCATGCCCACATTACTGCTCTGTCTCCCTTTGACAGACAGGACTGTGTTTCTGAGAGTTATTTGTCTGCCTTTCTCTTTAGCACCCTCCTCAGTCCCATTTTCTCTTTTTTTATTTTTATTTTTATTTTTTTTCTTTTTTAAATAATTGTTTTGAGGCCAATCAACTGTGGGGATCAAAGAGTTATAAATCTTAAACTATTATTTAGGAGAAAACTTAGTAACAGAAGCCTGGCTTCTGAGAAGCACGATAAAGAAAATGAATTTTCACCTATTCTCAATTTGGTCTCAGGATATTCTCAATTAAGCATTAAAAATATTAATCAAAATTAATCAAAAGGCAAATCTGAAGAACGGGTTAAATTTAATAGGGAAATAGCATCTCAAGCCTTTTCAGTGAGTGCGAAGCCTGTCCTTGCTTCTTTCAACCTCCAGGTGGTGCTGTTTACCTAGACACGGAGAGCAGGCGCCCAGCCCCATTTCTTTCCTTTAGGTTCATAGCTGGGCTTTCATTTTTCTCAAAATATTTTCCGTTTGTACAGATGTGTTCTCTTAAATGGTCAATAAATTTTTATAACCACTACTTGAAAAATTGCAAGATTATGTGATTTGTGCTTCCTAGCTAAGAATATTTCTTTATGTGAAGGACACACCCAGAATCAGGTGTTTACGTTTTTGTTCATTGATCCCACCTCCTCTACCCTTCCTTGCTTCTTAGAACCCAGAATGAGCTGCAGTTGGGCTGTCAGTAGAACTCATCCAAATCCCTTTAAACACTTATGTGATTTAAAAATAGATTTGTAGTTCAGTTAAGGCAACTCTACTCCATAGGCTTCTGAGTAAAGAACATCATCTTTATGGGAGTGCTTTTATCCCCCAAAGCCAAGGAGTGTTCCTCGCAGGGCTGACCTGATTTTTTGGTGAGGGGGCACTTGTCAGACACCAGAAATGTTTTGATGATCAGAGGACACCTTTATAAAGACACCCAACAATCCAATCCAAATTCCTCAGAAAAAAAATGTTCCTAGAGAAAAACTGAAAGGGAGTCATGCACAATGTCTTTCCATTTTGATGGATTTCAAACCAGGAATAATGGAAATTCCATTCCACAGTGTAGAACTAGAATGGGAAGGCAGTGGTATCAATTTTATTCTCCGTGAGGTTTGGAATTTTTAAGATTGGCTTTAAAGAAATGATCAACTAACATGCTGTTCTTGTCCTTTTCCCCCGCTTCTCTTTTCTGTCACAAAGGGGTTTGTAAACAAGCTGGATGAATTCATTCAGTGGTTAAATGAAGCCATGGAAACCACCGAGAATTGGACACCCCCTAAAGCAGAGACGGATGGCCTTAAGTTGTACCTGGAGACACACTTGGTAGGCAAGACTGTGTTGCTTTTGCTGTTAGTAATGGAGGGATTTTAATGCACTGCTTGTTTGTTTATGGGGAATATCAATTTTATTTATCAGAAGTCATTATATGCTAATGAAACCAAGTTTTAATGGGGTAAACTGCAGAAGCTGAAAATTTACAGGCATTTCAAGTAATATACTATGAAATTTAAATCCTCAGTATTTCAAGCTATTTTTTTCAAAACTTTTTCCAGAAAGGTAAGTGATTTACTTAAAAATAACTTAGAAAATTTGCTCAACTCTTGTTCTCTAAAGCTATGATCGAAGGTTTTTCCTCTTCTGAAAAAATAAATAAATGAAAGAGATAATTTTGATGACCATTCTAAGCTTTCTAGAATTCTTGTAAAATTAATGAACTTCTCATTATCAAGAGGGTCTACATTATCTGTTCTACACTGGGTTATTTTAATAAAATATTTAAAATGATGATCTCCATCATTTTTGCTGCTATGTGGTTTTTTCAGCATATAATTAATACAACTGTCATTACACTCGTCCCTGTGCACAGGGAAAATCATGGAGGGGAAGTAGAAAATACTTGGATGAATATGCTTCTGAATATGTTAGAAGCAAGAATTATAGACTGGGGGACATTTGATGAACCTCATGAGGTTTTTACTGAATGTTTCAAATGGCCGATATCAATTATGAAGGGGTGGAAACCAAGTAGTGGAGTGTGATAAAGCATGAAGAAAAAGCACGTTGTCCTAGGAAATGAAAATTCAGGCTTTAAGGATCTCATCTTTATTCCTTTCACTGATAGCATAAAATTGACAAAGGCAATGAACACGAATCCTTGGGTACCCAACTGTGGGGTTGATTTTCTGCCCCTCTTACACACTCAGAATTTGGATTGAATAAACATTGTGTGGGAGCCCTACGTGTGTGCGAGTTCACGGGGTTCCAGACAGTTCCCTATGCTGTTAAATGAGAGAATGAGAGAGAGGGAGATGGGGGGGGGCGTGTGGGGAGAAGAGGGGACGGAGAGTGAGGATGTGTTAGTCTTTTGGTGTTCGTGGTTTGCAGTATGTTTTATGTCATTGCAAGTAAAACAGCCTTAAAATCCTATTGCTGCATGAAAATAGCTTTGTGGATGATAAAAGATGACAAAACTATGTGTAAGAGGATGAGTGTATTGCTTCCCTTGTTAGAGACCTGGGTTGATGGTGTGTAAAAATGCCAGCGACCCTAACCACCTCTCTGGTACATGGGTTTTTAAATATTGCCCTTGGTACTCAATTCCCTATTCAGTAGAGCCTTGCTTTTTTTTTAAAGAGGGCATTTCATAATAGCAAGATAAAGATATTCAGTGCTTTATAATGTAAATTGTATTAATTAGAATGTCAACTTTTCACTGGCATTGTTCTGACAGAAATTCTAATCTGTGTTTAAACAGGAGTATATGAACTTTATTTCACATTAAGTGTGCTGTCTTAATTTCTCTTGATTTAATATTTTATGGAAAACACACATTTAGTTTTTGAGGTCCCAGAGGGCATGGGGACATAAAGAGTGCTTTAACTCTAGGCTGTTTGCTGAAAGCCAGGCTAGGAGATATGAACCAGGGTCTCGCTTCTCTTTGGGAGTTGACCATCGTGGCCTCTTTGTAAACAATTGTTCACTCGTCGTTCTCGAGTCCCTGTTACAGGGTTCCTTCCTTAGCATCCCTGTGTTGGCCTCTGTCTCATTCTAGCCCATGCCTATTCTAGAAATTTCTGTGAGAATGGAATATTCAAGGTTGCACTATCCAGCATGGGAGCCCCTCACCACACTCATCTGCTGAGCACTTGAAATGTGGCTAAAGCAACTGAAGAGCTGAATTTTTAATTCTAATTAACTTACATTTAAATGTAAATTGCCACATATAGCCTATAACTACTATATTCTAGCCTTAATAAGTTGCCAAACTCTTTACAGCTGTCCATAATGAATTGCATGTGTGTGTACCTGCCTCATAATGACAGCTTCATCCAAAATGTGAACCCCACCATCCCCTTTGCTGTGGATCTCTATGCTACATCCATAGCCAAGAGTCCTTCTTAAAATGTTGCTCCCTTAAAGACCAGACTTCTTGTTGCCTAATGATCAACACTTTCTTGAAATGAGTTTTCTCTATTATCATGTCTAATTATATCAGTTGGAAGAGAGATAACATAGGAATATCTTTATCTCTGCTTTGCAAAGAGTAAGGTATTCCACTCTCCAGACCTGCTCAGTGAATGTTAAGTTGTAATCACAACTTTGACTTCTGAAATTATGAATAATACTGGCTACCAGTTAGTGGTAGCATGCGTGGATCGGCAGTGGTACTTCTGGGCAATTCCTGTGTCCCTGCTGTGCGGTGTGCAGTGTCTGTTACTTTAGAAACAGCCTGTTGTGTAAACGTCTCTCAAACAAACTGAGTTACCCTGAGGATAATATCTACATTGTCCTCCTGATCAATACTGTCATTTATAATTTTTATTGTATTTCCTTACTATGGTGTTGAGTTAATATTAAATTATTCTTCTCAAAAGAAGGCAAAAGAATGTCCACCTTCCCATAAAGAAAGTATACAACTAAGCCTAGAGATTTATATCCTTGAATGCAACTTGCATAAGTCATTACTGCTCCTTACTGAGTGGGCGAGTGGTATGGACAAGATTATCCTATGTAGAGATAGCTATACGAGTTTCTTGAAACACCTCTGTAGATTCTGTAATTTAACATTACATCAACAGATATATGAGCCCTGTAAGTTCAGTGTCTTCCCTGGTTTAACAATGGGTTAGAAGAGCTGGCACCCTGCAGTGATTATTGTAAAGAAAAGCAAACATAAAAACAATAACAAAGGTTGTATATTTATACTTTGATACTTAATTCAATTATTTTCCATGACGGTAACCAAGGGTTTTTACCAACACAAATCAATTACAGCTTCACAATACCTTTATGAGAGATATGAAGGAGCTTTATTTTAACTGTAAGAAATACTGTGAAATTGTGATGATACATCAATGATTTTCCATGATAATTAATCATCTGCTTGCAACCTGGGTGCTCCTTTCAAAAATACAATTCTTGTCTTCCTAGAAAATGACATTCTCAGGAAAATGTCATTCTGGAAAGGTATTTTGTGAGTACCGAGCATCCCTCTTCTTTGAAAACCACTTTTAAAACAGTATTGTAGGGGTGCCTGGGTGGCTCAGTGGGTTGGGGCCTCTGCCTTCAGCTCAGGTCATGATCCCAGGGTCCTGGGATCGAGCCCCGCATCAGGCTCTCTGCTCCGCGGGGAGCCTGCTTCCTCCTCTCTCTCTGCCTGCCTCTCTGCCTACTTGTGATCTCTGTCTGTCAAATAAATAAATAAAATCTTTAAAAAAAAAAACAGTATTGTATACATATGTTCTTGGACAGATTCCCTTCTTCCTCACTTCTGTCTACTTTTTTCTTAAAACAGCTTTATTGGGATATAATTGGCATATGATAAGTTGCATGTATTTAAAATATGTACATCTACAAGTTTCGACAAATTGGCAAATGTGTACACCCATAAAACCATCTTTGCAGTCAAGATAGTGAATGTAGCCATCGCCTCCCAAGGCTTCCTCATGACTCTTTTGTAATTCCTTCCTCCCTTCCCTCCTGGCCTTTCCCTGACCTTTAAGCAATCACTGATATGCTTTCTGTTACTATGAAGATTGTTTTGTACTTTCTAGAATTTTACATGAATGGAGTCAAACACAGTGTGTCCTCTGTCTCTCTCTCTCTTTCATCTCCTCCTGCCCCCCTGATTTCTTTCACCTATTTCAATGTTGGGAGTTTCAAATGCTTATTCATTTGGATTACTGAGTAATAGTCCACTGTACTAATTTAACACAATTTGTTTATCCTTTCATCTGTTGGCGGACATTTAGGTTGTTTCTCTCATCACCTTTCTTAGTACATTTGACTAGATGCATCATAAATAGAAGCACCATCAGTAGTTCTGGCCAGACTATTTAGATGTTTTCCTTTAAGAGAATTCATAATATCTTCAGAGTGAGAGTGCTTATGAGTAATGCAGCAAGGAGGACAGCAAGTTCTCCCTCTAGAGATTTCATTCCACATCCATATTTGCTTTTGAAAAGATAACCCTGATCTCCCAAGTAGTTCTTATGGATACCGAACTCACCAAATGGGGTCCTAGAAAATCACTTGCAGGAAAACAAACAGGCTGGGTTTCTTTGTTGTTGTTGTTTAATCTATAGCTGATTAGATATATAGTAGGAGAAAGCAAAGTCTAGCTGACTCCAGACAGCTGTGCAAGAGTTAGGAAGAAGAACTAAGCACAAGGGCCTGGCTTAAACTTTGGAGCTAAATTTGCATAGGTAGTACCATGTCATACTGGGCAAACATTAACCAGCCACATAGAAATAGCATTGGAGGAACAATATTCTTAGTTCAGTGTGATGAATGAGAAAACATGGGGAGAAATGGCGATGAGGAGTTCATATATATCAAGCCCCTGTGTATGCCAGGCAGTTATGTTGGTGCTAGGAATACATGATGAACGAGTTTGGCTTCTTTCTTCCAGGGATTTGCAATCTAAGGGAGATGACCATAGATTAAATGTAGTCATCTATAGAGCCATAAATGATAAATGTAATATAATTTTGAGCAGTAAACTTCTTGTAGGATAAGTAAAGTACTGTTAGGAGCACAGAGAGAAGTTTTATTGGTTCTTCCTGAGAATAAAGAAGGCTCAAAGAAATCATTGGATATAGACCTCGCAGGTCATATATGATTTTCTGGATGGAGAAGGGAGGAGAAGAGATGGGAGGAAATATTATGGGCAGGTAAGGGAGGTGTGGTGAGCCATCTGGTGTGGCTGAGACCAGGTTGGGGTCTTGCAGGTGGGACTGATGGTGAAGGAGATTGAATGTCTTTTTTAATGGGTTGGACATTTCTCTGGGAGCAAAGGGACTCCATGAGGGTTTGATTTCATTTTAAAACAGGAGACTGACATGAATCCACTGTAAATTCCATGGGGGTAAGGTCAGTTTGACATTGATTAACTGGGCGAGGTCCATGGCTTAGAGAAGGAATAACTATGCACATAATGGAGAATGGGTTTGAGTATAACATTTGAAAGATATGCTGGTACAGACAACGTTATCTGGTTTTTAAGATGTGGGGTTTTTTTTTTTTAATTTTGGACTCATGAATATATGGATGTTACACAAAATTATAAAGGTAAATAAAGGAAGGGAGCAAAAAGGTAGAAAGCCAAAAGTAAGTCTCCTACCTCTGTCCCCCAGTTACTGATTCTCTTCTTCTGAAGCAACCAGTGTTCCTTGGTTCTTTATATTCTTTCAGAGTTGTTCAAGGTATTTGAAAACAAATGCATATGTGTACTTAACTTTGTTCCCTTGAGTTATGTTACCAATAATTCAAAATCAGCAAATGTAGGACTGACTTTATCCTTTTCAATGGCTGCACGGTGTTCCATTTATGAATATGCTATAATTCACTTAACTGGTTCTTTACTGATGAAAACAGATTTTTTGCAGTCTTTTTAAAAATTATAAACAGTGCCTCAGTGAATATCCTTGAATATTCATCATAGTGTATCATTGTAAGTCTATCCTTAGAGTAAATACCTTAAATGTGAAATTTCTGGGTCAAAGGTTATACACATTTACAATTTTTATGTGTTGCCAAATTGTCCTTGATAGTGATTGTACCATTTATACTCAGGGCATGAGAATGCCTCCATCGGCCCATCCTTGCTATGAAGTATGTTATCACACTGGTGATCTATGTCCCTTTGATAGTTACAAATAGCAACTCATTGTAGTTTAGTTTGTATTTCTTGTATTTTAAATGGAGTTGAGTACCTCTTCATATTTTTAGGAGTCATTTGTATTTCTTTCCTGAGAACTCTCTGCTCACATTCTTAGCCTATTTTTTCTGTTGCATCATTGGAGTTTTGCTTCAAGATTTATGGGAGTTTTATATGTATTAAGGAAATGAGTCCCTGGTCTGTGATGTGAATAGAAAGTATGTAGAAACTATTTGGGGGGTTCTGTCCCAAAAGGACATGGATATCTCAACAGTTTGAGGAATCCAGGGTTCAACAGACATCAAGGCCAGACTGATAAGCAGCCAACAGGTCTCTACCTATGTCAAAAGCATGTTCAGATTCCAGTCCTGGAAAGAACAGTGTGTTCCGGGAGCTTGCTTACCTCGGCATGGGTGGAACAAGCCTAAGATGAGGGAGGCTGTTGTTGAATGCAAGGATGAAATGATGCCTAATCATGGGCAGACTGGAGAGAATGTGAGTGGGGGTTAGGTGGAAGGTAGGTAAGAACAGAGGAGAGTGGGTAGATTAGCAAGAGAGGGATGGATCAGAGTTCTCCGTTTAAGATTTTATTTATTTATTTGAGAGAGAATGAGAGAGAGAGAGCATGAGAAGTGGGAGGGTCAGAGAGAGAAGCAGACTCCCTGCCGAGCAGGGAGCCCGATGCGGGACTCGATGCGGAACTCGATCCCGGGACTCCAGGATCATGACCTGAGCCGAAGGCAGTTGCCTAACCAACTGAGCCACCCAGGTGTCCCAGAGTTCTCCGTTTAATGTTCTCTCTTGAATGGTCACAAACCTCATTGCCAATGTCTGTTTCATCTTCCCTACTCTCCCCAAGGCTGCTAATGTCCTTGACAGTAGCACAGCAAGGCCTGCCACTCCACAGCTGACGGAAATCTAACCAAGACTTGAATGTATTGAAGAATATGAAAATTGGTAGACGGCTTCTCTGCGTAGAGTAGAACTGAGGCTCTAGGGCCTGGGGGTGTGTGGAGCCAGGGAATGTGAACATTACAAGGAGTATTTACATGGGATGGAAGGGGCAGGTGTTACAAAAACTCAGTAACCATGGGTTGGGGGACATGTGCTGAAGGTGAAGGAAACTTTATCTTTCATTCAGCTGCTGTTATTATGGAACTAGTTAAAGGAAAACATTATATTCACTGGAAAAAAATTCAAACCGTATAAAAGAGCATAAAAATAAAAGTGAAAAGTCTTACCCTCCCTTGGATAACTTGCATAAACAGTTTGTTCTGTATCCTTTTGGACCTGTTGGTGTAAAAATCATACATTTTAAGAATTTTTAAAATTCACATTATACATACTGTTCAATGACTTGCTTTTTGTATCTAAAGATATCTCAGACATCCTTCTGTCAGTACATGAGGATCTACTACCCATTTTACTTTTAGCAGCTCCTTAATATTTTATTGTGTGGATGAGCCACAATTTATGTTAATTTTTCCCATGATGATGACCATTTAAGCCACGTCCTTATTTATGCTTTTGCAAATAATACAGCATTGAACATTCAGGGTTCTTTTTTGTTGTTGTTGTTGTTTTGTTTTTAACATTAGTTGAAAGTCTCTTCCTTGTCCCATCAGTGTCTGTTGTTTGCCGCAGCTCAGCTCATTCATCACCCCATGTAATGAAAATCTGTCGTAGTCTAGGGACGGCTTATGCTACAGGTCTGGAAAAGTGAATAGGGTCCATGTTTATATGCGTACAGAGGTTGAGTATGTGTATATGGGTTAGCTTTTAAAGCCCACCTTCTAGAACTTCGCTGTTCTTTTTAGGATCAGTACCTGCAATTTGAGGGGGCTACCACAAGGTGGCAGAGAAGCACCCAAATCCTGCAGACAGTGCTTGTAATCTTGGTACCCTTATATAACCCTTGGTAACCCTGAAGGGTTTGAGATTTTTTTCCTTACTGTGTCATAAGCCTAAGTACTTATAAAGACAGACTGGATTAAACTGGTAATGTTCCTGGCTAACAAAATCTCCATACAGATACTTTCATGCATTTATTGTCTACATTTAGAACTTTGTATTATATCGTATTTTTATTAAATAGCTCTCATTTGTTTCATTAAAAACAACAACAACAACAACAATATACTTCTCACAGTTTTTAGCCATACAGGAAAATTTCCCCAAAAAGCTGGTTTTCTTTTGCTTGCCCTCCTATCTCCACCTCTGCTCCATTTTTCATTGCTTCAAGTTAAGAGATGATGGGCGCTTCCTGGTGCCCACCTTTCCCAGGGCTACCTTTCTCTGCTGAGATGATGGGCAGCACTGGCCCAAGAAGCCTGAGCTTCACAAGATCAGCAGCTGCCACCGTATGGCAGCGACTATATTGTCAGCTAATGGGAGACCGTTAGACTTCAAAAACCTGAGCTGTGTGAGTTTGGCCGCCACTTCCCTTTACCTTGCCTAGCAGAGCTGGTGGCCTCATAGGACCTTTGAAGTTGTATTTGCTTGTTCCCCTTGCTTCCCATCAGCTTAAGGTGAAGAGCTGAAAGTTTAGTAGGAAAGCAGCATTACTTCTCTTTGGGGTATTTAAAATACTCAGCTCCCAGCCTTGAGTTACTTCCTTTGGTGGCTTGGGAATGGAAAGGTCTGCCAGGCATTCCTAAACATGCAGGCATTTTGATGTTGATGTGTGGGGACGGGAGGCTCATTTTGGCCAAATAGAAGTCCTGGACCCCGAACCTTGGCTCATAGATCTAATTCTGTCCATCTAAGAGACACAGGCTATTGTCTTCCGTTTTCAGCTTAAAAGGATTCCTGAATTGTTCAAAGCTCCTGGGAATACACTGTGGCTTGACTCAGTTTTAGGACTTGATCCCGTGATACCCAGCAGTTCTCATCATTTTGAAAATTGTTGGTGGCTAAACCTTTTACCAATTTATTCTTTTGTTTATTGCTCTTTTTAGGACAGAATGGTTATTTTAAATTAGGAGCCAGGGAAACACTGCATTTATTAAGCACTTCCTACTTAGGGCAGTAATAGGCTAAGTGCTGAAGAGAAGGTTTGCAGACTGGCTTTGTACCATGAGGCTTCCAGCCCAGGCTGCATGTCCATATAGGAGCCTATATGGACAGAAGCCAATGTGTGACCTAGCTCACCTGAGCCAGGGTGCCGTCCCCTCCCGCTGCTCTTCCAGTGTACACCCGTGTGCAGATCCTCCTTATCTACTGGGTCAGATGGGATTTGGGAATCTTGAAGTGATGCACTCAATATAAGTAATATTAAGGTAAGAGTTTCAGGCTTGGAACAGATCTGACACAGAAAACAACTGTTACAGTTGCTGAAGATGGTCGTGAAGAACAAACAAGCACGTTGTAGGTGAGGATACTTTGTTCATTTGGAAGGAATCGTGAGCATTTTCCTTGGAGACCTGAGTATATGTAGTGTGAGAAGCTCAGGTGTCCTCAGAGAGGATGGGTTTCTCCCCATCCACCCAGACTGTCACCTGCTTGAGGGGATAGCTTGTGTGTCTCTTTGCTGTCTCCTCTGACACCCAGCCTTGCATGTGCATAATAGGTACTAAAAATATCTGCTAGATGGATGAATGAACATTTGGAAGAGCAGTGTTACAACCATTACAAGCAGAAAATTGTAACTAGTATTGTAAATCAGCAAACAATAACTGAGAATGTCTGCAAGTTAAATTATTTCCCCTACTATTTCCAAACCAAAATGGACTCTGGTCACAGAGCTTTCTGGGCATTGTCTGGTATATTTGTGACAAAAGAAACACCTATAGAAGGAAGAAAATTGGAATGTTCTCTCCTGTTTTCAGGATGTAATTCATTCCCTTTGGTAGAAAACCCAAGGAGAATAAAAATGTTAACTCAGATATTAGAAAGCTTTAAAAAAATTCCACAGGTTAATGTTGCTCTTTCAAAATACGAAGATGATATGACTAGACAGGATGTTAATGATTTGACATTACAAGATATATTAAATTTATTTTTAAAGCAGTTTGGTTCCCCCTCTCAAATGCATGAAGCATGTGGGAGTTGGAATAGATCTGCCCCAGGCTGCCAAACAAATTTTTAATGGAAGTGGAGTCCTTCAGGGATTGTCCTAAATCCACATAATATTCTTAAGTCTTGGTGTTTGCACTAGGACCAGTATATTAGCAGATGTACGTGTGAATAATATACTTCTATCCATCCATCACCTCGGTGACTCCACATCTGTAGGGGCTGCTGCACATCAATTATTCCACCACGGGGGGCAGAGTGATATTTGGGCCAGCACTGACCTCTTTTTCAATCAGAGCCTCAGAGCAGTGTGTTCTGGAAGTCAAACAGTCCCTTTAGACAGAACCTCTGTTTGTGAATCCATTTGGTCTAATGTGGCCATGCTGGGAAGTCAGCGTGATTACCTGTGCCAGGTGTGGAGGTGGCATCCAGAAAAGCAAATGAAAATGTGGTCACTAAGAGGCACTGCCAACATTTAAGTTCTGTCCCATGTATCTAATTCTTGGTGAGGTATTAGCAAGTCGATCAGGAAAGAATGTCAACCTTAGTAAAATACATTTGGCCTTCCACACACAGCAAAAAGCAACTGTTTATTTGAAAGAAATTGTGATTTGTTTGAAGAGCTGAACTTCCCTTCAAATGCTTGGTGATGTTTTTATTATCTGAGGTTTCAGGAAGAAAGTCTCCTTAGGAGGAATGAGGACTTTTTGTCTTTATATCTTAGTGCCTCCTTCTCCTTCTTCTTCATCTCCTCCTCTTCCTCCTCTTCCTCCTCCTCCTCCTCCTTCTCCTCCTTCTCCTCCTCCTCCTTCTTCTTTTAAGGTAAACAAAGTTTTTATAATGCTTCTCTTTTTGATCATAAACTTGGAATTTCTTTCTCAAGAGTTTTATAGTGCTTTTAAATTTTTTAAGCTTCTGATATTATACCTGGAGGTGTGTTGCGTATTGCCATAACTGATAAATTAGTGACAAATGTAGCCACTTCATTTCATTGGGGAGATATACAATTGTGGTGGTGGCTGACCATTTATTTAATTATGTGGTAAATACCATATGATGAGAGGGTAAAGTTAAATTGATGATTTGGGCTATCTCAGCCAGGGGACGGTTTACATGGCAATTACAGTGGGATCATCTAAGTGTAATTGGCAAGTAATTTTATAAGCGAAGGAACATGACAGCTCATTTACATGGTGTTCACTGAGTAAAATTTGGGGACATTTATCAGCCACTTCCAAGCGAAGAGTGACTGCACCACCATCTCCCAAAGTGCCATGTGCAGTTTGAAAGCTCCATGGAAGGTTTTGGTATGAATCTTTATTTATTCCCTGCACATTTGTTAGGCATATTCTGTGTGCCAGGCACTGTTTGAGGCACTGTGGATTCAAAAAGGAGTGAGAAGGAACTCTGGGAACTCACGGCCGTGAAGAACATACGTCACCAGTTAGTTATCCAACATGGTAGCAAGTAGTCGTTTGAGCTCTGCACATGTCCTGGGTATACTTAGGAGAATGTGCAAACTGGGAGGATAGAAGAAGGTCAGGGAAAACTTGCTAGAGAGATTGACCCCTGAGATGAATCTTAAAGAATGAGCAGGGCTTAGCCAGGGGAAGGGGAGGACTGTCCATACCAGTCCTTACCAGAGGTACCAGGAAGAGCACAATCTCGGAGGTATGAGATGGCTGGTGTAAGCTGGAACCTTGAAGCATTTCAGGTGCATTTCAAGCAGACATGGGACCTGAGAAGCAGATTTGGTTGGGATTTGAGAGGGCTCTGCAGGTCATGCCAGAGGCTGGACCTTATCCTACAATGAAGGAGCATGTTTTTCGGAGTTGTTTTGGAGGCAGGCCATTCTGTGTAATGAAATGGTTTTTCTTGAGCTATTATGATAGGCCAGACTGTGTTCTACTGGTGATCTCCCGAAGTAATCACAGCAATCTCCTGAAGTAGGCACTAACATTTCTCCCTTTTTACAGTTGAACAAACTGAGTAACCAGAGGTTCCCCACAGTGACACAGTGGGTGGGTGATGGAGGTGTTGAGATTTGAACCCAGGCCGACCAGCTCCAGAGACCATGCTGTCACCAGCACCCACATGCTGTCATGGCCTCCTTGACACAATTGACTGCAACTAAGATGCACACCCTCCACCCCCATTAGACAGTGAGCTCTGTGAGGTCAGGGGCTATTTACCTTGTTCATAGCCACATCCCGCGTTCTTAGGACAATGCCTGCTCCTTCATAGGCAGGCCACAAATAAGGAATAATTGTGGTTTTGAGGGGCCATGACCAAAGTCCATTGAAGTCAACCTGGCAAGAGATGGTGATGAGGGCCTGACTTAAAGGCAGTATTAATCAATATGGAAGAGTTGAGGTTGGAAAAATTAATTGGCAGGGCTTGATGATTGATTGGATGTGTGGATTTTGTTGGCATATTCTCACAATGTTTCTGATTTCCAACTCCCACACTGCAGAGATGACTTGGCAAAAGAATCTGAAGCAGAGGAAGGCTCATGCTGCTTTGCACAGAGCTCTTAAATTCCTGAGAAGAAATGTTGCAGACTTAGGATGAGAAGTTAGAAGAAACTTCCCTGGAGATAGTTAAAAATAGAATGAACACATCTGCCCAGGATGGTTGAGGGACGGAGCTGCCCTGGGGTAGATGAATGGTTAGATGGCCTTTGGGATTCTTCCCCCTTTGAAAATTTTCTAGTTTAGAATAAATAAAAAGCCTCCCAAGCCACCTATCCTGAACCGTCTGGCTGAAAGATAAAATCAGCGCGTCCAAGGACTGGAAAAATGTTGAATCCAAATGCCTGGACTGTAGATAAGGAAACAGAAGCCCAGAAGGGTTAGATGCTTTGCCCAAGAGCACACACTCGAGGCAGGAGGAAGCCCCAAATCATTGGCCTCTCTGTCAGGGCAGCCTCAGCCCCATCTCAGATGGCAGCATCTATGTTTGGGCGCCCCCTGTGGGCAGACCTGTGCTGGGCGGTGACACTGGAGAAAGACGATGTGGTCTGTGCACCTGCAGAGTCCAGAGAGCCTCAACCGGAAGTGCTCCTTGTCGCCTGAAGTCACCGTAAAGTACCATTTCCCACAGACCACGTTTGGAAAAGAGAGAAAATGAATTTAAAAGTCGTAATGATTTTTCTTTGGTCCCACTTATTTCCCGGTGCTGCTTCAGTGCTTTACAATCATTATCTCTAATTCTCGCAATAACCTAGAAGTCAGTATTATTTTCATCTTCTGTTGTAGAAAGCCGAAGCACAGAGAACCCCTTCCGTGAGACCAGGCTACATTAACTCCAGGTCCTACCCTGCACAATTGATGTTAACATTTCGTTGTGTTTCCCCGTGGACTTCTGTTTCTGTGCACTGGGACTATTCATTTGTATAGCTCTACTATGTCACAGACACCATTCTCAATCTCCATTTTTTTGAGCTTGTAATATATTCTGTGTATTTTTCATGTGATTTCACAATCTTAACTTGAATGGCTGTGTAATAACTTGTCCAGTTTTTAGGAGGTTCTTAAACAAAGAACCGTTTTACTCATAAAAATCTTTCAATTCTTGACACATATGGCATTTGCGAGGTATATTTTGTCTTTTGAGGACCACATGATCATCTTCTGTTGTTGGCATTGGGGAGAGGAGAAGAGGAGCTGCCAGCTGTGACCCAGGGGATCAGGGCTTTCTTCCTCACCAAGAGCCCCTGTGGGAACACAGGATGGTGTAGGCATGGCTCAGAGGGGACCCTGGGTGGAGATGGCCCAAGGCAGGTAGCAGGTGACTTCTTAAGCCTCTGTTTTTCTGATTGAACACACATTCTTCCTCCTGCCCTTGTTTAAAAAAAAAAAAGCAAGTTTTCATTTTCTTAGGGTAGTAAAAATCTTTTGTGTGAAGAAAAAGTGTCATCAAGTGCCTTATTCATCAGCATATATACCATCTCTTTAAAATGACAGTGGGAGTAAAAGTTCATCAGTTCAATATGTCTTTCACATTGGGAGACTCCTGACTAATAACCTCTGGTATTTATCATCAGAACAGCCAAGGAACTAAATTCTGGCACACGCTGCTCTCACACACTGAGGAAAACTTAAAAAAGACAGAAGATTTTCTGCATTTTTTTTCTTCTTTCATTCATTTAGAAGAAAAGCATACCTTTTTTTAATTAAAAAAATTGTGAGCATGCAGAAACATCTGGCCTGTATTACCACAGCAGCCTCCTTAATGGCCTGCTTGTCTCCAGTCTGCCCTTTTAAAATCAACTCTGCACAACAACCAGAGAGAGCTTTCTAGAACAGAGAACTGCGCCCATCCGTTTCCAGTGTTCTGACATCTTCTTCCCTGACTCTTTCATGGCCCTTGGAGTTAATGACCACATATCACAGCTTCCGCCTCTCCTGCTAATACCCTGTCTCAACCACACCTACCTGCCTTCGGCTCCCTACTTCCTGCTACAATAAATGGTATCTCCAGGCCTGCATACAAATTAGTCCTTTCTCCACTAGCTCTCTGCAAGGCTCTGCAGAACCTGGCGCCGAGCTTGGGATCCCACAGCACTTATCCAGCACCTGCCACACTCATACAGAATACAGTCCATACTCTTGGTTTTACTTGGCCAGCATGATATTTTAATTTAAAAAAAAAATTTCATTGGGTAGGGCATATTTCTATTCATTTTGCTTAAGGTCCTTCCATTCTCTCTTAGACACCAAACCCTGATTCCACATTTATGCTATGCTGAGTCCTATAAGGCTACTGGCTTTTTTTTTTTTTAAATCTCTTTCACCCAAAAGACTATATGCTGCTTGTGCCCAGATTGTGTATTGTGTATTGTTATCTTTTGTATCTCTAAGCCTGGCAAAGACTGCCCAGTAAATATCTACTAATTCATGCACTTAAAAAAACTGAAATTGGTCAGGAAAGACTCAATAGCTCTTTTTCGGCCTCTCTGATTGTTCACCAACATCTCAAACCTCATGGATGTCAAAGGACCTGGCAGACATTAGCAGTATTTCATTGGACGATTGAAAGTCTGTGTTCATGAGACAATGCTGCTAAGGCTGAGCCACTTTCGATCTTTAAGCCTCTGAATGTGAATATGGTCTTTCCCACTATTTCCTGTACCAGGAGATCCAAATCTTGAGTCCTCATGAGCAGTCATTCTTCACTTTTGTCATAGTTTTGTCCACCAAGGTGTACTTTTCCTTGATTTCATTTCATATCCACGTGATTGCCATACTCCCATCAAGCGGGGCTTTTCAGAAATTTGAATAGAATAGGATTAGAGGTAGTATTTTATCTGTTTTGTAAAGTCTGATCATGGTCGAAGTAGAATCGGTATAAATTTTGATCCTGCCAAGGAGTAGTGCACCCAGATCTATCTAAGGTGGTGGAACTAGAGGTTGCAGGTGTGGAAATACCCATTGGTCAGCCTCTGATGTATCATCTCTTTGATAATCCAGTCCTTTGTCTCAGTCACTGTATTTTCCATTTCCTTATTTGTTCTCTTCTAGATGTTCAATTATATGCTGCTTTAAAGACACTAAAAAAGATCTGGAGTCTCCTAGAACCCAGATTACTCATTTAAGGAATGTCACATAATCAGTGACACAAGAACGTGGTACCCATCTATGGTAATGTTGTTGGCATAAATTAAATCTTCAGACAATGCCCTGCATTTTCAGGGAATGCTATGGATGTTACAGAGGGATATCAGGCATTGCTGAGAGAACATATTAGGAGCACAAGAATGGAAATGTGTCCAAGTATCAGGTTCAAGGAAAAAGAAAAAGAAAGACAAGCAAACCCTTCCATCTAAGCTTCCCTCCCTCGGGAAGAGGTGGGGACAGAATGGGGAGTGCTTATTACAGAATCCTTTAGTGGCCAGAAATTTCACTGACAATTTTGTTAATGTGCCTGCATGGCTGCCTTCTCAGAGGCCCATTATGAATTCCTTAGTTGATCTTATTAATGGTTAATGGGTGCACCTGAAAATCAAGCAATATTGTACCATTTGGGTAATAAGATATATTAAATGGGTCTTCTCTACAGCATCAAGCTTATCAGCTTATCTTTTTCCTAATAATGAATACCTCATCTTTTCCACTTTCCTAATCAAATGCTTCCACATCATCTTGAGGCAGAACCAGACCCAGCTGTATCTATTCTATACTCTTGGCTTCAATTATGTCAAATTATCCAACCTACTCACAGGTCCTTAGGTTCTCTTTTGCTCTGAGACATAGGCCTGATGCATCTCTTCAGAAGCTCATGATTACTAACCATTCAGCACAAGTCTGTTGTAAGTAAACAGAGAATCAGAGAGAGCACTAGGCTAAATTTACAGTTATAAGGAAATCTCTAGAACAGGTTTCTTCCTAAATTGTGGCACTCTCACATTGATCTCAAGTGTTTTTCTTTTTCTTGTCCCTTCTCCCTGAAACATACATGAACCTTATTGCACATGGCCTTGCTTCAGAGTTGAGGATTTCTACTGCAGTGGCAAAAAGTACATGCGGCCATATTTTGGCTACAAAGTAATATTTAATTTTTCGTCGAGCTCATAGTGTTTGTATTGACCAGAAGCATTAGGCTTCCCATACTTTGCCATATTTTATTTTATTCAACCATATACCTATAGCCAAAAAAGGACAATACGAGAAAGAGTGAACAGCCTGTAAGGAAAGTTAACCATTATTTTCTTTCTGTTGTTTTTGGCTAAAACTTCCCTGTTTTTTATGCCTCTAGTCAGATGAAATGGTTCACCATTTTGGAGTCAAACATTTTTTTTAGTCAAAGTTCTTATCTTTATACTTCATACTCTGATCTGTCTGTCCCCATCTCCTTCATATCCAGTTTCTTTTAATCTGCTTTTTCCTCTTAGCTTTAAAAATAAGACCCCTTTTTGCCACTAAGAAAAAGAGAGCCCAGAGTCACTACTGAACATCCGCAATGACTTGCGCTGCACTTTGTTCTCCTATGGACATGTTTAGTTGCCCTTTGATACCAGAGGCCATGTTTTAAACCCCTTAAGTCACTTCTCAGTCCAGTGTACGGAACAGGCATGATGCATGGTTCCTAAACGAATGAATGAATGATATCTAACTTCACAGTTTATGGTGGTTTAACCTCTTTTATCCAAATTACATTCTAACTGTGTCTGTATCATCATGAGCTTGTGTTAAATATTCTTAACACTAACTTAGGGCTCTGCATACAGCTATTGCTCAAGGACTCGTCAGTGACAGCGAAATATATTGTATATTTTGGAGCACTGTCATGGAGAAGCCAACATTTGGCACGTAGTATTTCAAATTCATGTCCTAATTAGTCAACTCAAGGAATCAATTTTCACCCTGAAGACTAGCCATTGACTCAACAGATTGGTTATTAGGATTCCTCTCCACTGGACCTGCTGTGGTTGGAATGCCTTCTAACATTCCAGAGGTGGGAACTCTTTGGAAAACCACCAGTGTTTCTTGAAATACCTAACTGGGAGTCTTCCCCTTCAGAGAGTGCTGTTGATCCAGTTTGACAGATATCCATGATTTCTGCAAATCTGTTGAACATCTTCCATGTGACCTGAGTGGAGATGAATGTGAAACTTGAATTTCTTTAAAATTGCTTATAATTTGGTAACAGAGTGTAGAAATAGAGCAGGATACAGGTGATAAATTCTGTAGTAGAAACACATGTAAGGAGCAGGGAGAAGGGACTCTGTAACTCCACGTAAAGCAACAGAGAAGGCTTCCTGAAAAGCAATGGCCCTGAGTTGGGATTCAGCCATACCAGCACTTGTTGGGTTTTGGATGATGGTCGTGAGTGAAAAATGCCCCTGATGTGCCTGACATATTCATTTTTCAAGCAAAGTCACACTGTAAGAAATAAGCTTTTAAAGATCAAAGATTTGGGAAGCATTTGACTCCTCAGTACAGTACTCAGTCCACCTTGATGTTCTCTGGTTTGTGTGGTATCTGAGAAATAGCCGAGTCCAACACTTACTCTATTAATGGATTTAGATATATGCACATAAGGCTAATATATTTTATGCTGCCAATTTTTTTATGGTTTCATAAATGGTGCTATCACTAACATTTTTTAAAAGTGAAGAAAAGAGCTCGTATGTGCTGGTAGAAATTCAGTATATTTTATAGAACACTGCTATTCCTGATACAGCCTACGGGATGTGACTTTTCATAAAAACCTAATGAATTTCTAGATTTGTCAGCTGTTTCCAAACAGATGCACTCTGCTAATCTAACGGAAACATTTTGAGCCCAGATCCCAAATATCAATAGCTTTTAGGATTGCAAATTAGTTTGTCTATTGGGTAAATTGGGCTGTGTGGTTCTTGATAAAAAGTAGCAAGTAATTTTGTATGGATGTTTTATGTTTAACTGCCTTGCCAGGGTTTGATGCTCCTATTTTTCCTTGCAGAGTTTTAAGTTGAATGTAGACAGTCACTGTGCTCTCAAGGAAGCTGTGGAGGAGGAAGGACACCAACTTCTCGAGCTTATTGCATCTCACAAAGCAGGTAAATCCTCCTGAAATATTGCAAGCCTTTATGTCTCCAGACTATTAAGAATGAAGAAGCATTGCTGTAAATTACTGCATATATTCACTTCCTTATGTATTATTAATATTTACATTATCAGATTGACCTTCAAGATTTATAAATGTTTCATATACTGCATACAATGCTGTGATACTTATACGATGAAATACTGCCTCCAAATGGTCTGTTCATTTTATTTTGGGCTTGCTGTTCGCCCGAGTTTCAATTGAAATCACATTCCTGAAAACTTCACATTGACATGCTTTTTGATGTAGGTGCCCTGGAAATAACATTAAGATAATGAATGAGAATTGTGCAAATAGTTATAATGCATATGCATTAGGGTACTTATAGATATCATTACCGATATAAGGCAGGCGGACGAGATACATCCGATTATTTCTCTGCCAGTTTGCACACGTGAACATTTTGCATGTGTTTTTGCTGGTCATTGCATTAGCAGAGTTTTGGCCTTAAACCAACTCTTACCCAGTATTAATGTATTTATGAGGAACAGATTATAAATAAAAAATAGTTTTGCCATTTGGTTATACTTATCCTGGTAGTAAGAGACCATAAGGCAGGGTGAATTATAATCTGGCTCTTGCTTTGAGTTTACCACAGCTAAATAAGGAAAGAGCAGCATTAATCAGACATGCTAAGGGAAAGGACTCTGTCTTAATTCTGGCGCATTTACCAAATTCCTCATCGAATTCACTTCGCCTATTTCTGTGCATCTTTCTGATCACTATGAAGTCTCCACACGGATACACACAGGGCCTTTTCTTTGGAATGTGAAGCTTTGGTGTCAGTAATTTTTATACTTGGTCATTTTTGTTCAACATGCATTTTTTAAAGTCAATATACAGAAGCTAAGTCGATTCCCACCCAAGCATCTCTGTGGTGATCTCGTTTCTGGGTCCTTATGCCTTATGTGAAGGCAAAATTCCCCAGCCCCTCTCCTGGGGTACAAATGCTTATATGGCAGGTAATGATAATAGTTGTTTAAAATTAGGTTTACTGTTTGAAATATTCATCTAATCTACTGGCTAAAAGACAATCCTGGGTAAAAAATGCAGTCAAGCCTGTAACTTGTGCTTTCCCCTCCTTTTGGAGAAGGGCTGAAGGACATGCTGCGGATGATTGCAAGCCAGTGGAAGGAGCTGCAGAGGCAAATCAAACGACAACACAGCTGGATTCTCAGGGCTCTGGATACCATCAAAGCTGAGATTCTGGCTACTGATGTGTCTGTGGAGGGCAAGGAAGGGACTGGAAGCCCCAAGGTAAGTGGCTTGAAGTTTGCCTGATTTCCTCTCATTTCTGCCTTCTTTTGAACTAGGCACCACTGAAGTTTTCTCTCCACCCCGAAGGCTTTTTGTTTCTACTGGGTAAACTTTGTCTATTTCTATATCCATCCATCTATCTATCTATCTCTATATCTACTTGGATATGTAGATATACAGAGACAAAAGATAAACAAAATGAAATGGCTTAGTTTAAAACAGTAAAAAAAAGCCTATAACTTTCAAGTTTTCCAGGAAGAGGTCTTTTTGTCAAAAGTGGCAGAGTAGGAGGGGGACAATACTTAAGAGGTAGGAGGAAGGGGGACATAAAACATTTAGTAAACAAAACATAAAGCATCTTTAACATGAATAATCAGAATGGTTTTAAATTGTTTTGTTGCAACTATAAATCACTATAATCAGTGCAATCACTCAGCTCTGACATCCATTAGCCGCTTGGTTACAGCAAATTAACAAAGAAGAGAGAAAGTGATTCATTATCTCATTCCTGTTAATGACTATCAGATGCATTGCCTAATTAGGGGATGGTCATTGTAGTGGGAAGAAGGTCATATGCTTTGCTACAAATCTTTTTGCTCTGAGTGTAAGTTCTCCATAATGGTGCATGCACCGAATACAACAAGTACTTTAAAAATGAGTATTGATATGTTTTGGTTATCTATTTTAGATTTACAAAATAACCCATAAAGCGTGTGCAATTAAACTTTAAACGAGGCACCTGTTAATACAATGCACTGCTGTTCCAAAGGTATCTTTGGACTCAGGATGTGGAAAATAATTTTATTAATTTGATATTTTCATGTAATCTCTCTTTCTTTTGTATTTATCCTCTTTGTGAAAGTTCATGCAGAAAGCCAGTCTCGTAATAGACCCAGAGTTGAAACATATTGCAACGTGGGGGGAAACAGATTTAAGAGTTCAGGGTTTCTATTCCTGGCATGGACAGAGTAATTAAATCATCATCAAGTCACATTTATTCAGCATCCATGTGGATTAGCATTGTGCTAAATGTATACAGAGCAAGTTAAACAAACCCTTCACCTTCTTAGACTCACATTCTTCAGGAGAAACCCCACCCATCCTGCAATGGTGAGACCACGCAGCCAGGGAAAAGCTTGGAAGATTTATAGCTTTGGAACCTCGAACAACAACCTTTAGCTTATTTGTTGGAAACAGAGAATGGAATGATGAGCTCAGTTCCACTTAAAGAAGGCTCCTCGGAGGAGGTCACATTTCAGGAAATACTCGGAGGAAGGAAGAGCAGGGGCTTGGCACATGAGCACACATTCTAGAAAGTGACGTGACGAAAGGATCAGAGCTGGAACTAATAATATGGAAGGGAGAATGTATTCAGCGGATTTCTCAGGGCAGAAGTTGAGCCCTCTCTAGGAGCAGGCTGCAGGGAGAAGTTGGTGGGGCTAAGAATGCTTTGGCCGGGGTTGCAGGGCAGTGATAATGAGAAAAGATGCAACTCAAAAGTCTGTTGTGTTCTGCTTATTTATCAAAGCATACTGATTGCTTCCTTTTAAAAAGCTATCCTGTATTGGATGCATTCTATGTGCCAGTTGTGATTCTCAGCACTTCTGTGGATTCTTTCATTTAATTCTCACAACAAACCTCTCTGGTAGTCCCATGTTGTCCTCGGTGGAGAAAAAGGAGGCACAGAGAAGTTAAGTAACTTGCCAAAGGTCACACAGGTCCTAAGTAGCAGAACTCACATTTGAATTTAGCCCTTTGGCCCCAGAGCCTGTGTGGATGGCCACCTAGAGGACTACCTCTCACTGGCCCTACTCAGGGCCAGTTATGCTGGTGATGAACGATTTTAAGTCTCAGGACCTGCTTCATGGATCTTTATAAATGGTGATGTGCTGTGAAAGAAAAGGGAGTAGCCAGAACTTGGGCTGGGAGAAGCGATTTAGATCAGTACATCAAGGAGGGCTTCTCTGAGGAGGCATTCCATGAGCAGACCAGTGCAGTTGGAGAGATAGAGAAAAAAAGAGGAGGGTCTGAAGGAAGCTGAGTGGCCTATGGTCACAAAGGGAGGGTTTTGTAGTGAGGAGGGAAATGACATCATTGATTGGCTGCATAAAAAGCTGTTCCTGGCTGTGGTGTAGACCATGAGTGGGTGGAGTCGGTTTAAAGGCTGAGGAGGTGCCAAAGAGCTGCAGAGATGGGGCAGTCACCTAAATTAATAAAAGACTGAGGGTAAAAATGAGTAGCTGTCTTCACCAGAACCAATTTGAGTTTGATACTTTGAAATCAGCTCATTGGGTGGGGGGGGTGTATATTGAGAAGGGAGTGAAGAAGTAACCGGATGAAGAGAATACTTCAGTACTCAGTATTCAGTATTAGCATTTCTCAAACAGAGGAGCACCTGCTTTAGCCCAGCCTTGAGAGGTCAGAACCTCCTTGCTGGGGCCCCAGAATCTGCATTCCATAAGCTCCCAGAGAAGCACTGCTATATAGGCTCTAAGAGGCCCTTTTCCTGCAGGGGCTACGGGATTCTCATCAACTGGGATCCCTACAGAATGTGAAAGAAAGTCTTATAACAGCAAACAATTGATATCAACCAAATGTTTAAAATAGGGACAGTTTAATTAAATCATGCTTCATCTTATCCTAACAAAAGGTTATACAGCCATTTAAAGTAGTATTGGGACGCCTGGGTGGCTCAGTTGGTTAAGCAGCTGCCTTCGGCTCATGATCCCAGCATCCTGGGATCGAGTCTCACATCAGGCTCCTTGCTGGGCAGGGAGCCTGCTTCTCCCTCTGCCTCTGCCTGCCATTCTGTCTGCCTGTGCTCACTCTCTCTGACAAACAAACAAACAAATAAATAAATAATAGTATTTTAGAAGAGAATTTTAAAACATTGGTAAAGTCCTATAATATGCAATTAGATATTTTTAGATACCTCTGAATTTTCCAAATCTCTACCATGAGTAAAAATTTTAATCAGAAAAATACAGAATACATATAAAATACAAGAATTAAGAAGTGATTTAAATGTTAAAATGGGTGACAATCGGCTGTGGGGACTTGAGATATAAATTTAAATTAGGTCAGGAGGAAGGATAAATACATCTGGTTCTTAATGATTTGGGTGCCTCGCTTCTAAAGAAACAATGACAAAAACATATCTGTTTGAATCATCCCAAAGTCCCAGTGTCTTCCTACTCAGAGTCCCATCAGTTTACAGAGAGCAACCTAAGTGTTCTTCGTGAATACTATTTCTGTGTCAAGCATTCTGTGTCACATGTGTGCAGAGTCATACCCTACAAACAGCTCCTGGAGAGTTTTCTATAGGTTTTGGCAGCCGTGGAAGCTGAGGGAGGTATGAAGAGTTTGATTCTGACCTGGCAGAGCCAGCAAAACCCTAGACCTTCTACCTCTCAACTAGCTTTCTCTCCCCAGTCTGGGCTGAATTTTCTCTGGACAGACAAACTCCTCCGTAGTCAAGGGTGAAGGTGAAATCCATTTAAGACAGAGGTAATATATTTCTAATTTAAGCCTAGGAAACTATGGAGAAATTCGTATGATTATTCTTTGTATCTGTTTAATATCCATGACCTGCCTGCTTTCGTCTTTGGGGCAAACACAGAGAGTATCAGGGGAGGCTCAGACTCTGGCTGATGTCAGACTACCTGAGTTCCAGTCGGGGCACTCGCTAGCTGCATGTCCTTGGGAGAACGACATCACTTCTCTGTGTCTCAGCTTCCTCATTTGTAGAATGGAGGCCCTGCTAATATCGCCTGCAAATGGGCTGCAGTTCAGATTAAAGAGTTGACGTATCTATAGTGCTTACAACAGTGCCTGGCACATGGGAAATCCTAGATAAGGGTAAATGGACAAGTTTTCATTTCTGGTGGTGAAGACAGTAAACCAATAATTATAACAAAATCTGATAGATACTCCACATTAGATAGGTATGCAGCACTCTGAGTACACAGGGAAGGAAATAATGAACCCTGTTTGGGGGTATCAAAAGAAAGATTTACAGGGGAGTTGATGTTTTAAATGAGGGGTGGAAAGGATTTTTGTCAGTGTGAAACATGTGCAGAGACCTCGAGGTGTGAAACGTGTGGTGTGGCTGGAACATGGGATTTTATTGTGGATGAGAATTAGGCTGGCTTGCCACTGCACCAAGGCTCACAATGTGACAATAAAATAAAATAACCCTTAATGATCAGTGATTTGGAAAGTAATTCATCATATATTTGTAATTAACATTGTCCAAACCACTAGGAGAGCCCTATATAGACTTTATATCTACAATGTACTGTTTAAAAAGAAACTTTTCTTACCAGATTGCATGAAATAAAGCAAGCCTAAATAGGTTACCCTGAAGTTGACCAAGACTAAAAGCTTGGATTCGACTTGTTATCTTTCATGTCAGTTCTCTTTCCATGACGTGACCTTGCATAGGTCACGTACACATTGTGCCATGAAATGCATCTCCAAGCAGAGCAGTTATGATCATCTATTTCATCTTAGACCTAAAAGAGAACTGAAATTAAAACATAATAAAAAAAATAACTCCAGAATTCATCTTAAGTTTACTTCAGAAGCTACTGGGAACTTGAGAAGCATAATAGAAAATCTAAAGAATATATCTAGGGGGTATTTTTCTTTTTTACCTTGTTTGAGAGACTGCAGAAAAGGACTTGGTCTTAGAAATCTTGTAAAGAAGGAGGATAGGAGGAAATTCAAAGACTCTGGGAAACTTCTCCCCCAGGACTCGGCAGCATACCTTATTTGTTGTATTTCATTTTTTAAAAAAGTGTTTTCCCAGGACTGTGCAATCTTTTATACATGGAAATAGAGAACAGAATTCACCAGTTCTAGAAATAGAGCTTCAGCACTCACTTCCAAGAATTGAAAATATGCTTGTAATTATGTATTTTATTTTAAGATAGATTGGTTAAAGTTTATCAGCTAAAACTAGGCTTTCAGTATGTTAAATTTTTGAATGGTGTGTAGCTGGAGGGATTTCAAAACACTGAACACCCAACACCCAAGAAAGGCTGCATTCTTTTTTTTTTTTTTTTTGACCTTTCCAGGCAAAAAACAAAAATCCTGAAAGCAAGAAAGCATTCTTAAACTTTGCACATTGCCTCCTTTAAGATGTTCTTATTCTCTGTTTCTTTACTTGTCACCTCTTCAACCATCATTATAGCTGTCTTAGAATCAAGGCCAGGATAGGATGTCCCTAACACGACATCTCAAACTTTGCATCACTGTAATCAGACAGTGGTTCCTTTGTCCTTTTTTTTTTTTAAATTAATTTATTTTTTTAATTTATTTATTTGACAGACAGAAATCACAAGTAGGCAGAGAGGCAGGCACAGAGAGATGAAGAGAGGCAGGCTCCCTGCCGAGCAGAGAGCCCGATTCGGGGCTCGATCCCAGGACACTGGGATCATGACCCGAGCCGAAGGCAGCGGCTTTAACCCACTGAGCCACCCAGGCGCCCCTCCTTTGTCCTTTTTAAGAAACAGATGAGTTTCAAGGGGCACCTGGGTGGCTCAGTCAGTTTAGCATCCGACTCCTGATTTCGGCTGGGGTTGTGCTTTCAGCCTCCTCAGACTGAACCCCATGCCTGTTCTATGCTCAGCAGGGAATCTGTTTGAGATTCTCTCCCTCCTCACCCCCACCCCTAAGCTTGTTCTCTCTCTCTGTCAAATAAATAAATAAATCTTAAAAAAAATTAAGAAGATAAGTTTCCAGCACAAAGAATATTTGAGATTTTATTGCAAATTCAGAAAACTTTACAGCTACCAGAAGGGTGACCTACCCTGGGTTCCATCAAACATCTTCATTTCCTTAGTGAAAGGAGATAGAGGGTGAGGTGCTTTGAACCCCAGGGTTGTGCTTATTTATCTGCCTTCTTTGAGGTTCTTAGATTGACATCTTAGATTGTCATCCCTTTGGAAATGGATATCAGACTATGAAGGTCATCAGTGTTATCTGTTCAACAATAGTACTTAGAGGAAGCTTAAGAACATTTCTTAAATATGTTTGCTCAGCCCTACAAATGACAGTTTTAGATAGTGGCTAAGAAGGGACATATGTGTGGCCTCTGACTTGGTTATGTCGCAGACTACCTGAACTTTATTCAGATGTCTAGGGAGGGCAAGTCCAATATTAACACATTTTTTGTGTGTTTATCAGACAACTTAGTATTAACCTAGTATTATGTTAATAAATTATGGATAACTTTCTGGGGGTGTCTGGGAGTGGCTCAATTGGTTAAATGTCTGCCTTGGGCTTGGGTCATGAGCCCACATCAGGCTCTCTGCTCAGTGGGGAGCCTGTTTCTCCCTCTCCCTCCGCTGCTCCCTCTACCACCCCGCCCCCCGCCCCGCTTGTGCTCTCTCTCTTTCTCTCTCAAATAAATAAATACTAAATAAAATCTTTTAAAAATTAATTATGGGTTAATTTCCTTAGCCGAAGTGGGGAGAAAGAAACTGATTTGGAGAGTACCTTTGTATGCTATTTTCTCTGTGTTCTATAGTGCCTCTTGGGTAATATTGCAGCTGGATATTATTATCCTGGAAAGGAATTTGATCCTGATGCTTCCAAAGCACTGTCTTTGTATTCTTTCCTTTTCTGGCTCAAAAGCTTATGTAGGCAACATATTATTTAAGATCTTCAGAAATGACATAGAAGTAATGAATGTTCCAGAATTGCATTTAGGTGTTGCTAGTCCCATATACACGGATGGACACATACATAGAGAATTACTTGAGATACTTTCCTGTCTTCCTTGTGCAGAAAGGAGCACAGCTCCATGTGTCAAAAGGAAACAGAAATGATATAGTAAGATGAAATTGTGCCCAAAGTCGTAGAGAGAAAGACAATAGGCAAAGGCCTGGCCATTATTTATTGAGTGCTAACAGAATGCTCTGCCCAGTGCTGGGCCAGACAGGAGGGAAGACATGCTCAGTGGTCTTATCATCTCAGTGTAAGCACACAGTGTAACATCTTGTATAATGTAAATTGGGCTATCTCAAATCTAGAATAATAGATCAACCAAGATTCAGATAATCTTAATTAGGATGTTGGCAGATTGAAATGGAATGTGGTTCTTGATACAAGCAAATGAGTAGTAAATGCATTACCAATCCCCCCTCTTTCATGAGGAATTCTTCCTAAAAGCCAGTATCTGCTCCAGTTCCTTTTCTGCTGAACTATATAAACATAGTCCTGATATGCAGTACCTAGGGAGCGCCCTTTCTTCTATGGTGGATTCTTCAGTAGTGCTTTTTTTGTTATCAGAAGGGCAACTTTTCTTCAAAAGTGTTTTTGAAAGACAGAAACAAAAGTGAGTTACTTCTTTGAAGATCAGTTGTAGGTACTAAATTTATGATACAATCGAATAAGAGATAGTTCCTCTAATCTCCTTGAGGCACTTAAATTTGCATATTATCAGATGTATGGGTGGATCCAAGATGAGGAATTTTTTTAAATGGTCTGCTACTCTAATGAGGTGACTGGAAATGATTTGAGATGATAAAAATATACAGCAGGTCAAAGGACAGCTAATGGGCATCCCTATCATGGTCTGTATGATATGTAAGACCAGAGCTTATCTTAATTTTTCACCCTATATTTCCATTGCTGGTGGTGGCCTCAAGACCTAAGTGTTTGGCTCAGCAAAAATTGGGAGTGAAATTCTTTGGTGTCTCTAATCAACACAGAGAAATGTCATAGATATGAGGAGGTAATCTGGTTTTTTCCCCCCCATTTAGTCAAAGAGTGCCTAATCTCAGAATCTATGATAACTAGAGTTGCAAAGATGCATGATATTGTATACAACGGTATATTCAATGGAAAGCAGCCCTCTTTTACTGGCAGAACTCACATTTCGTAACCCAGCCTGATGTATTTTAAAGATAATATATAATAAATACATTAAGAGGGACTTGGAGGTCAACATTTAAAAAAAAATACCCAAGTATTTCAGTGCAAAACGGAAGGCAAGATACAGAATTGCTTCCAAAAACACTTTGAAATTAGTAAGTAAATTCTTTGAAGGTGTGAAACAGTTAACCTCAGTGTATGATTTGCCCTTTTTCCTGGAATGTGTTGTTTCTGGCAGGGGAGTGGTCTGAGCTGAAGAGAGCCCTGCTAACGGGATTACCCTGCTCTGGCTCTCAGGTTTATTGTGTCACCTAGGACTTCTTATAAAACAGCAGCTTTCAGGGGCACCTGGGTGGCTCAGTGGGTTAAGCCTCTGCCTTCGGCTCAGGTCATGATCCCAGGGTCCTGGGATCGAGCCCCGCATCGGGCTCTCTGCTCAGCAGGGAACCTGCTTCCCCTTCTCTCTCTGCCTGCCTCTCTGCCTACTTGTGATCTCTATCTCTGTCAAATAAATAAATAAAATCTTTATAAAAAAAAACAAAAAAAACAGCAGCTTTCAAAGGTACACACACCTGCCCTCCACACCCGGAATCCTCCAAACGTTTGCTTAATTGTTCTCACACCCAGAGTATCTCTCCCATCCAGCGAGGTCAGAAAGCATTGAGAGAGCCGTATTCTGCTTTTTCCTTCTCCTCTTTGGAAATCAACTGGAGCGTACAGTTCTGTGTGGTGCTGATGCTAACAGAGAGGGAAAGCTTTTCTCAGTGTAAGGAACAGAGTGCTCTTTGCCACCAGGACTCACAGAACATTCCCAGTCTCACCAACCACTGCGCCTAAATGAGGGTTAATGTTTCTCAGGAAACGTTAACTAGATTGGAGGTCCTGCTGAGCCGGAGCCCAGGGAGCCATCTCACCACAGCTTCCAAGCCATTTTTGCACTGGGTTAGGGCAGTGGCTTCCATCTTTCGAGGTAGTTGGGCTGCAGAGGCCAACGCTTGTGTATTGCCCCCTGCAGGGCGAAGCCAGGCCCTGGATTTGCTGCCTGAGTAATGGGAGAGGGAAAAAGGAAAGCCTAAGGCAAGAGACCAGGACAAAAAAAAAAGAAATGGGGGTTGGGGAGAAAAGGAACAGAAGGAGGAAGATAAGGAAGTATGGGTCCAGTGAAATATAGTAGAAGCTAACGGCGCAAGTCTGTTGCTTGGACATTTATGCTCATATGTCTCTGTCTCTTTCTCTCATCCTGTCCTTTTTCTAGCCTGGAAATCAAAGTCAGATAAAGCTTTCTTTTAACATCTTGGATGTTATTGTATAGCCATTGTGTGTGTGTGTGTGTGTGTGTGTGTGTGTGTGTAAACAGACCCTGTTAATGGGGTTAGCACTTAGAATGGGCTTTCTATGCTCTAGGTTTGTGTCAAGCCTTTTACCGGGATGGCCTCATTCATACTTCCCAATAATACTAGCATTTGTAACTCCTATAATCATTTTCCCCTTACTAATGGGAGAACTTAGGCTCCAAACATATATAAGATTCTCAGGCTTATTCATTCTTTTTAAAAACCTAACATGACCGGGTAAAGGCCATTTGACTCCACCTACTCAGTGAAGATTCATGCCCCTGTTTCATTTCGTAAATCTTCTACTTAACTCACCATCTCCCAAATGTGTTTTCCCTTTTCTTTTCTTCTTTTTGTCCAGGGATTGTCCTATTCTCTATATCTATGCTATTCTTATCCATCCTTAAATCAATAAATATTGAATATGTAACTACACTGTGATGTCATAACTCTGGACAAGTAACCATACCTCTCCTTCCTCACTGCCCATCAGTGGAGACAGACTTGCACATATGTCATTCTAAATTAAGTCAGGCTGTGTGATAAGTCCTATAATAAGGCACTTAGAGACAGGGAGTTTGGGGGAGGGGACATTAGTTCAATCTGATGGGGTCTGGGAAGGCTCCCCCTACACCCAAGAGAAAATGGATTTTGTGAAGTCCTCTAATATTCTGATAAATTGTTAGTAGGAAGATATTAGAGGGAGAGCATCCCAGGCAGATGAATTATCATGGTCAAAAGTATAGAAACGGGAATATATGAGGAGCATCTAGAGAGTGGTGAACAGCAAATAGTCTGGCTCTTTCAAGCAAAGGATGTCTATGTGTTTATGGGAAGGAATGAGGATGTAGTGGGCAATAAAGCCTGATAAGTTTTGAGCTATATATATAATGGAGAACTTTGAATATCAGCTGCAGACTTTGTATTTTGCTAGTGTGCATGAGTGTTTTTAATGATTGAATTTAGCCATAGAAAACAGATGGCAAAAGTAGGATGAGAGAGGAAGGACCAAATTAGGAATCTAGTACAATAACTAGAGGCGGCTAAAGTAAAGCAGTGGCTGTGATAATACAAAGAAAAAATAGAAGTGATATTATAGAAGAAGAAATATTAGGATTTGGTATCTGGAGAATGGGGGGCTACTGAGGGAAAAGTTAATGGTGACTCAAAGGAATTGAACATGAGCAGTTAGGAGAATCATGTCAGTGTTTATGGAGGTTGGCACATTTTATTAAGGAGCAGTTTTGAAAGCTACGTATAATGATCTTGGTATCCAATTAATAAGAATATCTGGGCATATAACTTGGGTACAGATATTTTAGTAAACTCCGCAGGTGATTCCAAAGTGCAAAAAAGTTTGACAACAATGATTTAGAAATAGAAGCCTGAAAATCATCTATGTGGTTATGTGCAATATTCAGGCAAAAATGCAAGCCTGAAGTAGGGGGTCAATGCTGAGGATATAACTTTGGCAGTCAAAATAGAAATAATAGCTGTAGCCTTGGAAGTTGATAGTGACAGGAAAAGACTATTTTATTAGAATAAAGGAGAAATATGATAGAACATTGAGGAATGCTGGAGTAATTGAGAGCAAGGGGATTGAGTGGAAATCTACATTCTTGACTGTGAAATTTCCAGAATGCTGACAGCCAGAGGAGAGTGAGGATGTAGTTCTAAGGGACTTTTCATGGAATAAGGGTGACACTGTCATGTTTATAGGCCAAAGAATAGAACTAGTTAAAAAGGGACAGTTGAAGAAGATAGTTTGAAGAAAGACAAGAAAGAAGGTGAATTGACACAATGATTTAGATGAGGGAGAAGAAGTGAATCAGGTAGGACTGTGAGTTTCAGGAAGGGAGGGTGTATCTTCTGAGATAGGAGAGAAAGAAGGAATGTTGGGTGGTAAGCAGGTATAAGGAGGAAAGGAAGTCGAAGGATTTAGAATGAAGGAAAATTCAGTGTGATTAATCAGTGACACAATTACTTGACTAGAGGGAGGGTTTAGGGTGAGGAGGGACTGGAGAACAAGATTGGGATTCAAATCCCACTGTCCCAGTAGAGATTTCCTATAACTTTCCAGTCCTAAGTGATTGCTGTCCCCTCTAAACTGTATTGCATTTACCATTTGTAGCACACGTTTGGTGATTAATCACACACAGCCTTGTGACACCATTTCCATTGTTGTCTTGAACTTCCATTTATATCTTTTATAGTTAATTTTTAAGATGATTGCACTCCATGACTATAAACTCCTCAGGGCCACATTTGCATCCTAAATTTCTTTGTTGTATGCACTTTAAACATTATTTGGGCTAAAAATATACTTTATTCTTAATCGGTTGATATAGAATATTCTTATTAAAGCTAAGGACAGAATTACACTTTACTTTCTCATCTTTCACGATACTTTATCTTAGCTGTATAAATAATGGCACAATTCTATCTTCTCACCCTCTCCCTTGTTTCCCACAATTCTCTCCCATTTCCTTTGCCTTGTGCTTTTCATTATGAATAAAACAATCTTAAAAAGAGCCATTTCACCTATTTCTTCTAAAATAACTAGTAATTTATGCCATAAGAAAGAGAACAACATGATTTTATTATTTTTGTACTTTCTTAATTCAGATCTAGCTGGTTAACTGTTTTAATAGGTTGTTAGGTTTTTAAGAAAAAAATCTATTTAAACAGACTTGCTGAGAGAATATAATGTGAGCTGCTTCTTTGAAAAGGACTCAAAGTGTCTAATGTAACTTACCAGCTGACCAGCACACTGGTTGATGAAATTTGTAGTCTTTGTTCTAAAGCTCTCTAACAAGATTAGGTGAGATTGAACCTGAGAAGGCAAAGGTCTCTAAATTGACATGAACTGAAAGGACAGAACTGGATCATACCACTATTTGAATCGCTAACAAAGTCTAATCTCTGACATATTATGTTTGGTGCACTATAATCTGTGTACATACACATGCTTCTAGTAAATGATGAATGAGGTTTAGCTAACATAATATAGTTTATACTCTTCTGGACCTTTGGAGGAAATATAGGGTTGAGGAGCTCTGCTCTGTAAAATGACCTGGATCACTTCTCTGGAACAGTCTCCATAAAACACACACTTGTGCATTTTTCCAAACCAGCTTGGTCAAATTTATTTTCCTGCTGTCATTCATTTGATGCCTCTTCTGGCTTTCATTAGATAGATGGGGGAAATACTGAATTTCACTGGATAGTTCCATCTGGCTCCAACCAGTTAAATAATTTCTGATGGGAATTGTTGGTCCAGTTGTGGGACTAGGAAAGAAATTAATATATATGAACGTCAGTACTTATTTGAACCTAAAGTTCATCCATAATTTGAGGGCTGTGCATTTTGAATTATGAGGAATTTTGAAGAACTCCTCTTTGTCTCAGCTTTTTTCTCTTTTTCAGACCTTCATGCCCAAAGCTTTTCTTTCTTTCCTAGCTGAAAGTAAGTGAATAACCACATGATGTAAACTCATGATTCCACTGCTAAGGAGGCTCAGTAGTATCTGTGATATCAACTATTGTAGGATACCAACTGTTTAATGTGTTAGAATTTTTCCCATTATTCAAGACTGTGGACATTCTAGAACCTGCCCCGTTGTATACTTTGCCAGTGCTTTACACTCTCTCCCCCACTTTTGACTGTTTCTCCACTTCACAAACTTTTACAAGAGTTACATATTTATTTATAAAATGGCAACTTTCTGGGCCCACTACCATTATCATTAGTGAAGTTCTCATGTCATGGTGTTTTTTTCCTCTCAAGTAAATTAGAATAATATGATTCAATGGAAAACAAAACATATTTTTAAAAATTATTCTTAAATAGGGGCACCTGGGTGGCTCAGTGGATTGGGCCTCTGCCTTTGGCTCACATCATGATCTCAGGGTCCTGGGATCGAGCCCCGTGTCAGGCTCTCTGCTCAGCAGGGAGCCTGCTTCCCCCTCTCTTTCTACCTGCCTCTCTGCCTACTTGTGATCTCTCCCCCCCCCGTCAAATAAATAAAATCTAAAAAAAAATTATCCTTAAATAGTGTTACTATTAACTTCAGTTGTGTTTTAGAGCTAAATAAAATCATCTCATTCCCTGATTGGTGAGAACTTTGTAACTAACTTCAGTAACTATTACTATTAATCAGTAATTGCATATTTTCCCACCCCGTTTTTGGTTGAAGGCTGAGTTATTAATGGTATAACCTAGGACAAAGAGAACAGAGATGTGAACAAAGGTATCATAAAGGTAAAATTGATGCTCTGAGTGATTTTCTTCCTTTGTAATTACTTTTGTGTTTTCTCCAATTGTATCATAGTTTTGTTGTATTTCTGCTCCAGACCTTTGACAAATAGCTTCTTCTATCATTATCTGCAGACTCTTTTTAGTGTCAGTTATACACAAAAAGCTTAATGACTTCTCTTTTGGCTAATATACAAAAGAGGAATCGGGTAACAGAGTTTGAAGATAGGATCTCTTTGGAAATCCTGCATTTTAAGCAGATGTTGTCTCATAGTAGCTTCTTTCAATGAATGCCTTAAAATAGAAACTCTTGTTGTGCATACTTTTCCTAGGCAATCGATAGTTCTCTTTCCTCCCGTAAGTGATAAAATTGGATATTGGGAAGTATAGGCACACTTCTCCAAGAAGGGAAATGGGTTGGGGATGAGGCACTATTGACAAAATCATCAACAGCAGCATCAAACAATGCTTATTAGGCTTCACTTGCAGGCAGGTGGGCTGTCTAAGCAACAGCCATTGCCTACCGCCTCCTCCTGTACTGTGTGGTTCAGGGAAATGGACCATATCCCCCAGCCTAGGCAGTGACTCTTAATCCATCAGACAACCAAAAGAGCTCCCCTTCCAAGTTACTGATTAGTTTAGGCACAACCAACTGATGCCCGCTGACCAGTGAGAGATGAAGAAAAGTCTCTGCAGGGCTTTCGGAAAAGTTTTTGTTAGTTTGTTTGTTTTAAAGTTCTTGTAGAAAGAGACAAATAAGGGAAAGGATTCCCTTTCAAACTCTGGATGCTTCTACAAGGACATGAAGCTGAGCTGCTATAGCCATTTTTCTAATCATGAAGAGAGCTAGGTTGATGTCAAGGCTGATATGCCAAGGATGACAGAGGAGAAAGATGGATTTTTTTTTTTATATCATTGAATAGCTGAATTAACCAACCCTAGAGCCATCCTACTTTCAGCATTTTTGACAATTTCCTTCTTTGTTTAGGCTTCTTCTGTTAGCAGAGTTGGAATTTTCTGTTCCTGGGGACACACAAATCTTAAGCAACAAATTCACTGTTTTAATGAAGTGTTACCAGCTGCTGAGTATTCTACATGTTGACTCTTTCTCTACCTGTTACTGTTCAAAGTACTTTTACTTCTTTTTTTTCTCACTGCTAAACTATCATCTCTTTTTTTAAATCTCTTCTCAACTCATTGCTACACTGGTATCTTTGGCCACAGGTACTCTTAGTGTAACTATCCTCATTAGTGTTCACTCATGACCTCTTGGTTACCAAGTCAGTTTCTGAGTCTCAGGTTCCATCCATAAGTAAAACATGTGATCCCAATTGGTGGTTTTCATTAAAAAAGTATTAGCCAATTAATTTATTTCAAACTAAATCTTACTCATAACCCCAACATATAAAACAACCCAAAATGTAAAAATAAAATAAAATAAAGGATGCTTTTAACACACACACACACACACACACACACACACACACACACA